>JBAMBR010002960.1:0-56174 GCA_037044475.1 Zaprionus obscuricornis
AAAAGCAATTGAAATATTTCCTACAAAATGTTACATGGAAAAGTCATTGAGCAAATCTCTAAAGAAATGAATAAGGGGAAATACAGGTCCCAGTAGAAAAATTCTATAATTGACATTGAATGACCTTTGCCAATAGAATTGCTATGAATCAATAATTAAATAGAGAAATATAATAGCGAAAAAAAAAATTACAAAGAGCCCAAGAGAAAGAGAGAGATGGAGAGTAAGTGAGAAATGTGAATGAAGGCACGTCAAAAGTAGCAAATGACCAGCAACAATAAAGAAACAAAATGAAGGCAACTTTCCTCGTTACAGACTCAGCAAACAACAAAAACAACAACAAAAACAACATCAATAACAATAACAACAAACGAGCGCAAAAAGTGCGAAACAATTGCGTGCTAAACGCCAAAAACGTCAAAGTTGAGAGAGAAGAAAAAATAGCTAGAAAACAACAACAACAACAAGAAACGGACAGCATGTAACAGTAAATGAAAAGATAAATGACATTGCCACCTCACAAATGGAGAAAAAAAAACGAAGCCATGGAACATGTTCTATGACAAAAAAAAAAATAAAATAAAAATAAAAAAAAATATACTTCGACTAGAAACATACATAAATATTTTTTTTATGTTTACAGAACTGTCCATTAGTTGACTAAGCTGCAGATGTTTTAAATTAATTAAGGTCACAATACAAAAAAAAAAACAAAAAAACGCTGCGTGTACAAAACTATTTCATTCATATTTGCTGCTACTCATCTACCGGAGAGTAGGAGAAGCGATAGCGCAAAGAGAGACAAAGGACAAAGAGAAATAAAAGCCAAACATAGTTATGAAAATTAGACTAGAATCTCAATTAGTAGCAAAGAGACAGAGAAACTAACCTTGTAACTAATTCCTGTTCATGCTTAAGCATACAGATCAATCTTCATAAAGATAAAGAATAACAAAGTAACAGAGTTTCCACCCAGCAATAAATATGTATGTTAAAGCTACTAGCATGTTCCTATCATACGAGGTGTGTTCAAAAAGTAATATGTAAGGTTCAAATTTCGATTATCGATTTTTTTGTTTTGTTATGTTGGTACACTGTTCCCTAACATCTGTACCAAGTTTCAAATAAATTCCCTTATTTGTTTGATTGTGAGAGGGGTAAAGGTTACAGCGATTTTTTGCTTTTTTCGGTCTTGACTCACCTGGGCTCTTCCATTGGGACGATTGGGCTTTGGTTTCGATATCATAACCATATAACCATGATTCGTCACCAGTTATGAACCTTTTGAGTAAAATTTGAAATTTGAACCTTACACCTTACTTTTTGAACACGCCTCGTACATATCAATGTAAAGCTTTTAGCAAAATACAAAAACAATATTTTTCAGGTTTTTAGAAGTGTTTTTATTTATTTTTTTTTTTAGTTTTTTATTACAAATTAATGTTTTTATTTTTATTTTTATTTTTTTTTGTTTTGTTTTGTTGTTGTTTATATATGGCAGATATACGTAATATTTAAAACATTCATATTTCATTTGTGAACTCTAAAATTCAAAAGATTTTTACAATTGAAATTCGAGTATAAGCTTTTCAGTTTTCTGATATATATGTATATACATACATATATAATGTATATGTATAAATATAGCTATAGCATCTAAAATATACAAAAAAGGAACAATTTATGGGTCGCTCAGTTGTTATGGAGCGGCACATAAGTGTGAATTGTTGTTTTTATTATAATAAATGTAAATCGATTTCAATTTTTTTTTCATAGACTTGCACTTAAAACTAAAAACAATTGATAAAATAAAAATTTGAAAAAATAAAATAAAATAAAAACATTCATTGAGAGTTGTAGTTGTTTTTTGTTATACTACGGGAAGTACGCACTTGATGGCAATAAATATTTTGTTGGAGTTTTGAAAAAATTCAATCGTTGTTGAGGATTTTGAGACTACAGCTACGCGTGTTTTTATTATGGTTCCGGTTCCGGTTCTTGAAGTGGAAACCAAAGCTAGTCGTTATTTATTTTATATATATATATTTTGGGGACCCCATTGATGCATTCGTTGTTGTTGTAGTTGTTGTTGTTGTTGTTCTTTTTCATCTTCATGTTCGTTTTCGTTCGTTTACAAAATTGAGCGGTGAGCTGTGAATAATATTTAAATAATATTATACATAGGAAAACCATATTAAAATTGAAATAAAACATATATAATAATGAACTACGCAAGCAATACTACAAATGTATTTTATATTATAGTATATTATGGTATATGCGTGCAATATTAGGGAATTTTCTACAAATGTTAGTTACAATTTTGATTTTTTTTTTTTTTTTTTCGAAAATGTATAAAAAGTTATTATCAAATTGACTTCTATGGGGTGCTACTGTACTACATGTCTGCTATGTAGTATTTTTTATTTTATCGACATGCTTCGGATCGATTCTATATAATATTCTTACCAATTTTATTTATTTATTTTTTTTTTTTTTTGCGTTTCGTTACATGTAATTGATGTAAATTAAAGTACAAAAGAATTACAGAAGTCGCTTGTTAGAGCTAACGATTTTTTTTGTTTTTTTTTTTGTTTCATTTTTGTTTTTTTTTTTGGTTTTTTTTTTTTTTTTTGATTTAGAAATAATCCTCTGCCTCAGCTGTTGTGTATGGTAAATAAAATAAAAATTATATTGTTAAAGTATTTATTTAATGTATTTATGTAGATATTGTAAGTGTATTAAGAGACGATCCTGAAAGGATTCATAATTCTCCTAAAAGTTGTGATATCTTGATGAGACGGTATTGGTTCATATTCAGAATTTTTACTGAGAATATCGATATGACCGGAATTTCGGGATACTATAATTTAAACAGGGCAGTACAGGGTATATCGAAGAATATACAATCGGGAAAGGAAAATGCTAATTGATTGCAATCTCTAGATAATAAAGAGCTCTCATGCTTGATTTTTTTACCCTTTTGAGCAGCATTTTGGGAATTTTTAAAGTGAAAAGATATATATACAGGGTGCTATACATCGTATAATGGGAAATTTTGAATGTCATGAATAACATTGAGAGTAATACTTACGTGTCAAAGGTCTGGCTGGATGCTTAGACCACAAATAACGATTCTTCACCGGCGACAAATACGAATCACGTGCAATTGGGCTCGAGGCACGTGGCACCGAGGTGGCACGGAAAGGCACCAGATCATCTACATCCCACCAGAAGGGATCGCGCACAATCGATGAGATTGGCAAATTGGGGCTGGGGCTCAACAGATCCCTGAAGCGATTGCGTGGATGGAAGATTGGAAGTCCTATTTTGTATGTTACGACGTAGCATTTATTGTTGTTGTTGTTGTTGTTGTTGTTGATGGCGATGTTGATGTTGTTGGGTGTGCGTGTTTGTTGGGTATACAATTGAAGTTGATGTTGTAGAATTTGTTGTTGTGATTATTGGTGTATACAAGAAGAGCAGAAAGAAAAATATTGTTTGCTTTGCTTTTTTTTTTAAACTAAAATATAAATTAAATAAAAAAAAAAAACAAGAAAAGACAACGCTTTAACATAAAACTTTTTTTTGATATTTTCCATGCGTATATTGGGATTTCGTAGTGGAAAAAGTACCAAAAAGGTTTAAAAGAATAGTGAGAAAGAGAAAGGTTGTCAGGTATAAAAAGAGAGAGAGAGAGAGAGAGGAAAAGAGAGTTTTAAGGAAAGGGAGCAGGCGCTACGGAAGCAAATACTAAAGCAAAATAGCTGGAAAAAAGCTTAGAAGTGATAACAAGATAAAGCACAGAGAGATAAAGTCAAGTATTTCATATTATGAATTTGTGCAACTTATTTGAAGTATTATAATTTCTTTTTTTATCTTAATTTTTTCTGCTATTCATCGTGAACTCAACTTTTTTTCTCTCTGTGTAGACTTCAAGCACGGCGCTTACATAGGGCACATTTTCTTTTCTTATTTTTTTTTCTTTTGCTGATGCTGTTGGCTTCACTCAAAGAACGTAATTGATATTTTTGTTGGGTAAGAGCCAAATTACAATAAAAAAAAACACATAATTTTGACAAATTCTAGCGATAAACAGAATTAAATTGAGAGAGACTGAGAGACACATAGCGGAAAGAATATATGATAATTTTCACTTTTTTTTAAGTCTCTCGCCTTCTATATTCATCTGATTATGTCAATAATTTGAAGCCATAATACAAAAAACAACAACAAGAATATATTGTATATATCTAGGATTATCGTCTCTTCTTGCATAAGGAAAAACGTTGTAAGTTTGAAATTTTGATTTTTACCCTCAGCATCATAGGCGACTTCAGTGGGACGAGGTCCCCAGCGACCGGCTTTAACAGGAGTGGGACTTGGCGAGCCGGCGCGCTCAAAAATACTTGGCCTTGTGGCAGCTGCTGCAGCAGCTGCACCTACCGCTGCCTCAGCCTCAGCAATTGCTGGCAACTTACTTTCAAAGAGTTCATCCAATGGTTCCAACGAGCTGGCCCTGAAGCTGGGTCGCGTGAAGGGTGCCAGGCTGGTGGCACGATCAAACACGGATGGTCCACCACGTGGTACGCTGCTATCGCGATTCCAGTAGACTGGTGGTGGCACATAGGGTTCGCTGCCAGCGCGTGTGGTGCGGCTGGGGCGGAAAGGCGATGGCGAACGGCGTGCTGATATCATAGAAAATGGATAAAGAAAACAAACACAAAGCAATACAATATTACGTATATGCCAAGATTCAGTCTAAATTGAAATTGTTAGATTGTCTAGCGCTATGATTAGCTATGTCTCTATGGTAGATATTTTCAGCAAATTTTTAAGAATTAAAATTGCTATTCTGAAAAAAGTTTAATTATATCCTTCAAAAATTGTTTTTCCAGCTTATTAAAGAATTTTCCCAAATGTACAGCTTAACTTTGCCATACAAATTTTCCATTCTGCGTACTTTTAACTGCAAATATGCAAAAAAAATAAAGAACACAGAAAACACGTCACAGATATGTCGCTGTTGTCTTTTGTCTGTTTTTCCTTGAACATTTTTCTCGGCATTTTCTGCATATATTCAGCATATTTCCATGCATTCCACGCGTGTAAGTATAAGGAATAATAAAGCCAAAGAGAAAGAGAAAAACATTTGCATGATGCAATGTGGCAAATTATGCAAAGTAACAGTTGTAAAGAGATTTTTTTTTTCCAGTTACTTTACACTGACGACTTAAAAAACTTTGTATGACCATGAGCTGTTCTCCAGATAAATCCAACTCATGAGAAATGAAAATAATATGTTTGCATTTAATATAAATGCGAAACTGCATCTCTTAGTAGACAATTTTACTTATATAATACTTGTATAAACATTGCTTATTTTATAATATAATGCAATATTACAATATGATATTATAAGATTATCTTTTATCTATTTTGCAGTTCTACAATGGTATCTCCTTTCAATTTGGCCTAACAAAAGGTAAATACTTACCAGAAATTAACAAAAAAAAATCACAAAACATAAAACAAGCCAACGATGTGGAAATACAATACTTAGTATATAGAATAGAAAACAACACACTAAACAAAGTCTAAGTACATATACACAAAATTACAAAAAACTGTGGGCACGAAACGAAAGACACAACAATTCTATGAACTTGAATAGATTTATGTTGATTTCCATTTGCTTGCTTTTCTTTTTTTTTTTTTTTTAAATACTGCCGATAAAGATAACAAAAAAGAATAAAAATGAATAAAAAATAAAAAAAAAAACACTACATTGAATAGTAAAATATTTTTTCGTTAAATATTTCATTTTGATTTAAGAATTTGTTTTAGTTTAGTTTTTTTTTTTTGGCAGTTTATTTACAGGCACCGCACAGTGTATGTATTATACGAATATGTATGTACTTAGTAACTATGTTTATTTTAGTAGTTGTGACGCTGAGATGAACGAGAGAGAGAGAGAGACAAAAATACAATTGGACAAGGGACAACAGAATGTATTAATTCGACAATTATTCAACAATTAGAAATTAGTTTATCTCCTAGAAAAAATTACACAATATATTTTTTTTTTATTTATTTAATAGTTTATTTTATTAATTTTTAATTTTCTTTTTGGTATTAAACTAGAAAATTATTCTCCAGGTGGGATATACTATTATATATCATCAAAGAAAAAAACTCATTGGAAGCGTTCAGAATTTCTATGGTACAGCTGTTAGAAGAAATGGGGATAAGGCTTAAAGTAGTTCAAATGATATATGTGATGTATGGATATGTATGTTTTTGTATTTTCAGTTATGATCGAATGAAACGGGAAGTTAAAAATGTATGTTTTATTTTTTTTTACTATATAGTATAATTTTTAATCGATTTTAAATGTTTTTAAATGAATATCTTTGAAAATATGTCTAAATTAAAATTAGATTTTTTATAAATGTTTTGTTTTGTTTTATTTTTGTTTTTCTTTTTCATGTTGTTTGTTGTATAAATTAAGTTAAAAATTAAATAAAGCATCATATCATACAATGAAACATTTAACGAAATTCTTGTTGTTGTTGGTTTTCATAATTTTTTCTATATTGGGGCTGGATTCTTTTTACAGACAAAATTATATATACGATATTTAATTATTAACAATTTCTGCATAAATTTTTTACAATTTTCTAAAGCTAAGCCAAAAAAAACAAAAGTTTTCAACCCGTTTTTAACCAGCTTTTTTTGCGAATGTCTTCAAACTTTAATAGCTGCAAGATATATATATATATATATATAGAGTATATAGTATATGATACAGTGTTTTAAAGATATCGATAGTTCGTTCAAGTATAAATGTGTGATTGAGAAATCGTCTGATCAAAACTTGAGTTCGTCACGCAATTTCCCAAACTAAGAAATTGGCAACATCAAATTTTGACCATGTTTTTTTTTGTATTTTTTTTTTGTTTTTGTCTGCAATTTGAATTTGAAAAAATTCTGTTGTTGAGTTGTTGTTGTTTGCCATTTTTTCGTGCTTACATATTTTGTAATCTTTTCATCAAATTTTACAAATGTAATTTAAATGTAATTCGTAATTTCGTTGATTTATTTTTTATGTAATTTTAAATCTTGATGTTTTTTTTTATTGTATTGTTTACTTTGATGTTGTTGTTGTTTGTGGGCGTGGTTTTTGTGGTTTAGAAAATTTCTTTGATATCCTTACCCTTGTTGAGTTCCGCCAACAGCTTATCCTCTGGCTCATACTCCAAAGGCACCAAAGAGTTTGGTGTGAGTGGCTTGTCTTTCAAGTAGAGACCATAGCGAGAAGGATATCTGGAAGAAAATAAATACAACAAATATATGAATAAGTTAACTGTAGTAATATTAAAGTGCAGTTTAGGTGTGTAGTGTGTACGTTTGTGTTCTATCTACCTGCGCTCAATCTCTTGCATGCGCTTCAAATGATCATTCCAGGCCTTCTCTGCATCGTAGTTAGCTGGAACTGTGGGATGGGAAATTGATAAAAATAATTTATATTAAATTAAAATAAATAAAAATAATAATAATAATATAAAATATAAACACACACACAGTAACATAACAAGTTAATGCTTACAATCGAAAGTTATTAATGCAGAGTTTGACTAGGGCTCACATTGCGTATGCGTGATATTCCATTAAAAGCATTTGGATTATACGTACGATATTTATCCAAAAAAAAAGTAGTTTATAAATTAATAACAAGCCGCAAAAAAAAAGAAATATAATTAATAAATAATCAAAAGCAATTGCAAACTTAACTTAAAGTGAGAAAGACAAGCTTTGATTATGCAATGAGATTTCGATCTTATGATCTTGTGATCTCTTATGATCTTATGATATTATATATGATAACAAATACCTTATGAATGTCATGAGTTTTTCACAGTTGAAAATGTATTTATTCTTTTCGGTGTTTTAAATTTATTTATTTTTTTTTTTATTGAATTTCATGAAAATTATTGCGCTATAAATCATTCTGATTATCATTCTATATATACTAGACAACAGATTCTTCTCTTAGTATTTACTAAATATATATATACTATAGCTAAAATGGCTGCTAAATAGAGAAAGAAACATTTTTAGATATATCTTTTCATATAGATATATTTTCATTATATCTTTATAACATTTTGGACGACAAACATTTATGTATTTTCTGAAACATTTACGAAAGAGAGAGAGAGAGAGAGAAAGAGAAAAATAAAATTGGTTAGTTTCAAAAAACAAAAAGTACATTTGACTGTGGGGCACCGGTTCGGGGATTGTGTATGCGTGTCTCTGTGCAAGTGTATGTGTTCGTGTGTTGTGTGTTATAGGGCCACGCAGGGAAATGGTCAAGAAACTCACACAATATTTATAATCATAAAAAAATGTATCTAAAATTGTTATTTGATACGAACATTTGAAAATTTTCTCCTTATGTACCTGATATATATATATACATGTATAATATATATAATATATACATACGTGAATGTATGTGTTATGAACATGTGTATATTTTGTCTAAGTTTTATGGGCCTTTGCCAAAAACAATTCTCAAACAGCACACGAAAATATCGAATTGAAAATAGGAATAAAAAAAAAACAAAATTCATTGACGTAATACTAAAAAAAAAAATTAAAGAATTCTGTTTTTATGGTCTTTCTTCTACTTTAAAATATTTATATAATTATGAAATCATAGTGAAAATATATGTGATGCAAGCAATGATTGACCAAGCGATGGACCAAATGATTGATTGGTTGATAGATTGATTGATTTGATTGCTGATGATTGAGCCAGCGAACAGAAAATACAAAATATTGTGCTTTGGATTATAATTGTTTTCGCTGTGGGATTAAGTAATGTACTTAGTTCAAAAGAGTTAGTAATACTAGTATAATGATATAAACTTACTTGTTCTGCTGTAATGATGATCATAGATGGCACGTGGCGAGTAACCGTAGGTATCACGGCTAACTGGCAAGTATCTGTAGCCAGAAGACTGCACACGCTCGTTGGCGGTGGAGGGTTCATCGTAGATGCTCCTGTATGTGGGCGAATCCAGGTACGAGCTGTATGGGCGAGATACTTTGGGAGCTTCATGGGCACGAATGTCCTCGGAACCTAAAAAATTCAAAATGAAATATTTATTATTTTTTTTGTTATACTCTTTTTGAAAATATTTATAAATGTATTTAGATATAAAAAATATTTGAAAATACTTTTTACTATTTTATATTTCTTTTATATATAATGGCTAATTCTAAAAAAAATAAAAAAAATGCTTATATGATTCATTTCATTGTATTTTTAGAGATTATTATTATTTAACTTTATTTTAATGACGCATAAAAATATAATAAGAAAGAGGGATTTACTTTAATACACTATCAAAAAAAATTCGTATAAAAAAAATAAAATTAAATTAAAAAAAAAAAAAAAAACCTACACTCACTTCAATTTTTTTTGTTTTTGGTATTTGGCTCATTGCCAAAAAAGTTGATTTCATTTTCGTATTTTCTTGCTTGTGTTTTTCATGTTTCGTTTCACGAATTTTCTATTTCTCTATATGATCGCCTAGTTATTTTGCCTTGGCGCTGCGCAAAGCAACGCAACAGCAAAAAGCCACATTTTTTCGCTTTGTTTTGGCTCATGAGCGCATAGTTAAAATATTTTCAATATATACAAATATACATCCATATCTATATCCGAAAAGAGAGCTTTTGTTTCTGAATGCTGTTCTATGTTCATACATATGTATTACGCCTAAAATGACACCTGCCAAAAAAAAGCAAAGCAAAATAATAAAAGAAAAAAAAAATAGAACAAAATTCTATACGTCTCTGTGCTATTTCTGGTAGCTCATAAGTCTGATGTCTCTCATACTATATATATATATATATATATATATATATATATGTATTTGATAACACTTTACCAAAAATATATTAACTCAAAATAGTTCATTGAAAATAAATTAAATGTAATTTTTTTTTTTTGGGCTTATAACATTTGTGTAAAGTATTTTTATTATTTAGAAAATAAAAATATATGTATCTATATTTATTTATTTACATAAATTAATAAAAGATATTTGTTGATACTTACCCTTCAGGGATCTGATGTAGGATTGCCAGAATTTGGCCTTCTTGCTGGGGCTTTCATTGCGCCCAATCATTTCCAAATGACTCTTGAACATTTTGATCGATTTGTTTTTGTGTCTTTCAAGCACAAGAAATATTCGTTGAACTCGTTCGCTAGAAAAAAAAATTGGCAAATTGTTTTGTTTTTTTTTTTTATATATTTTATTAACAAATTCAATTTATTTATATTTTTTTCTATTTGCACTTTGCACCAATTCGAAATGTTTTTCTGTCAACGCAAGTTTTATCTCACGTTTCGGTGCTGATTGTGAGTTGCATACGATTGTTCAAATGTCAGCACGCACGAGTTTGCGACAGAAATGTTTTTTTTCTTTTTCTTATTTGTTTTTTTTTTTAGTTTTCTATTTATTTATTCCTCTATTTTCTAAAGTCTAAATCTTGACTGACTCGGCGATTTTTTGTTCAGTTCGAAAATAAACAGACTGTGTGCCACTTTAGAGTAGAGAAAAGTTTAGAAAGAAACTGTATTAAATACTAATACATTATATATATAATGTATTTAAAATGTATATAAATATATATATATATATATAATATAACAAGATCAATCACTAAAAATAAATTTATTTCTCAAATCATATCGTCAGTGTACGCATCTATAAGAAATCTGTAGAAACGCTACAGTCAAAAGTTCTCATATGTGTGAAACTAACATAATTCTATATACATTAAATCGAACATATACATACATATATTTAAATATGTATATATGTATGTATGTGTATGTATATTAATGTGTTTGTCTGTGCGATTATGTATGTGCATGTGTGTGTTAACGTGTCTGTGTAACGACGCGAGCTGCAGCTAATTTTGTGTTATTTTTAAATGTCCTTGAGTTAAATTTTTTCCTGGCGAGCGTCAGCGTCAAACTAAATAAACCGAAGCAAAATTCTCAATTTAAAATCAAATAATAATTTGACAAATTGACATATCATTTTCAAAAATTTAATATTTATTTTTTTTTTTTTTAAATTTTTAGTTGCTTGTATTCAAAACTAAAAAAACGCCATGATTTTTAGAATTATTAATTTCAAATTCATTTACGAATATAATTATAAATATTTTTAAATTAATTTACATAAATTACAGTCAAGTATTTCGAACTTTTTTTTTAAAAAAATTTTTTTTTTTAGAATTTTGCGATTATTTTTTAAAAAATATTTTTGCTTTTTATTAAAGCGTTCAACACTTCACAAGAAATTCCATCAAAAGTCAATTCAATTTCAATATTCACTTGGTGTCAAATATCTGAGGCTCTCTTATATAATCGGGGTATATGTTCATTCATATATAATTTTTTTTTTTTTTCATATTTCCATTTGTGAATTTTCCCGAAATTCTTCGAAATCATAATATGCATTTCATTACACTTTTGTTACGTTTTTGTAATAATTGTAATTGTTCAATAATTGCACAGAAATGTATTGATTATTTGTTGAATTGTTTCATTATACACATTATATATGCAGTATATAGTATGTAAATATTTTAATTATAAGTATTTTTGTTGTCCATAGTCGTTTGCTTACAATTTGCTTTACTCCTAAAAAATAGCGATCTATCCTCAACGAAGAATTTTTTCAAACTGCAAACTATACGAAAATCGCCTCACCAATTTTACTCGTTTCATCCATTTGCCATTTTGTTTCACAGCCAAAAAACAAAAAAAAACAAGAAAAAGCACGATATTCCTTTACGGCGTAGGTAGTTGATCTTTGTATTTGTATTCAGAGTATATCTATATAGATATCTTTGCTGTCTGCGCCTCTCTGTGTTTGTACTTGTGTGTGTATGTGTGTGTGTGTTCAAAAAGCTCAAGCTTGCTTCAGCTATAGCTTTCCGGCCAGATAACGCAGTGGGCTGTCGAGGGCGGCATCTGACATCGCCCACTCATTGTTGTCGATGACGGCGATGATCATAAAAAGAAAGCCTGAAATTAACCCCAATACATATACAAGTCGACATAATCTTACATACTATATACACAAAAGAAAAACAACATTCGCATTATGTTTTGTGTATATTTTTGTTTCATGATCTTTATTTTGGTTTCAGAAACATTTTTGTTTGTACCTCGATTTGTCCCCATTCATATTTCCTTTTTGTTAATTTCTTGTACATTTTGTGTTATTAACTCATTTCAAAATATTTATTTATTTGAGGGAAATGCGTCAATTGTGATATTGATTTTGATCATTCAACTTTGCCTTAACAATGATTTGAATTTTTTAAGTTTGTAAAGTCAATATTTTTTTATGTTTTTATAACTGAAAGTGTTTTTAAATTATACAATATACATTTTTTTTGTGAATATTTTGCATAAAATGAATTTTTATGAATATTTGTAATTTTTCAGAAATTCTTAGAATTTATTTTTGGGCATTTACAATTTCCACCTCAATTTTTAATAGTATTTCACAGTATTTTCCTTATGCCTACTGATATTTGAGTCGAGATTTAAAAGTTTAAAGATATATTTACTTGTAAAACTTCTCTCATGTATTTGATTATTTCTAACCTTGTTTTCTTAACGGAGAAACTTGCACATGACATTCGTATTGCTTTTCATGGGATTCAGTGTTTATTTAAGCTTACATATTTGGCATTCCAGGTGTATATTTTTTCTGCTATTTTTGTTCTTTTACAAGTGTTACAATATGTTTATTTTGCATAGTGCTCGTACCTATTTCTTATAATGGAGGGAAAAAAACAATAATATTCTAATGCCAAACCGATGTTTGTGAAAATGGATAAATAAACAAAAGTTTTCAACTTTTAGACAAAACAGATTCCGGAAAATCGAGTAAAAGCAATATTCTGCACATAAAATAAACTCTGACTAGATAGAGCAAAATGAACTGTGGGTGGATAGAATGCTAAAAGCTTTTCTGATCACATCGAATCTCCCTCCATTCGGGTCTGGGGTTGAAGGCCAACGTATATACGAAAATACATTTATTTATAGCGTGTGCCTGCCTTTGCCTGAGCTCAAAACATATGCAATTTGACCTCTTAGTTTACATTTGGAAAAAGTTTATAGACTTTCAATTTGCTTTTCTTAAGTTTTGAGTTGGAAAATCAGTTAGTCAAGGTTATTGCAGTTGCAGCAAAATAATCATTTGACTTTGTTTTTGTTTAGATTACATAAAATTCAGTTAGAATCTACGACTGACTATATCATTTATGCCCTTAAACGAACGATAAACAGTTCGGACTTGAACTTGACTTTGATCAAGAAGAAAAAATCACAAAAGAACACTTGGGAAATACCTGGCAAGCGTATCTTTTGGCCAAAAACCAAATGAAAAATGCACCTTAAAATTGTTGAAAACTTTTACTTTCTGGCAGACAAACGAAACAATTCGTTTTTGTTTTTTATTTTGAAATGTAAAAAAATAAATAAAATAAAATAAAATACAAAAAAAATCAAATGAATCTACTTTGATGTTAGAGATTAAATGTATTTAAAGTTATTTAATTTCTGTACATTTGTTTATTTTATTTAATATTATTTTTAACTAGTGGATTTTGTTCTTAAATTTGTTTTTTTTTTTTTTGTGCAATTTTGTTTCCGTTCCTCTTTGAATCAATTTATTCGCTGCTCTCGACGAAACAACCACTGTTAAAACCGCAGCACTCACACATACATACTAACTCTCACACTAAGTCCCAAAGGTGTTAGGCACGCGCATGCACTTATGATTCCCAAATGATTGTAACGAAAGCGTGCAGAAGTGACGCGCAAGCTCTTAGCTAAAATTAAGGATTTAAGTCTACTTAAATATGATATGATAATAAATGCTATAAGAATTCTAATTATTTGTCAAGCCAAATGCCAACCAAATTCTACTTGCACAATTATCTACATGAAGATTATGTATACATATACAATATATGATGAATAATTCAAGTATTATATTCGAGACAAATGCACAAAATCTTTTTGGTTACACTTAAGAAATGAGGTCAATTATTAAGCTAATTATTTCACCTCACAGTTGCAAATTAAGTTGATGTCGCCCCTCCCGAAAAATGTACCATAAGTTATTAGTGGCAAGTGCGCCATACTTTGGCAATCTCCCAAAGAAATTGGCTTTACATATTACACATATTATTATGCACGAGAATTAATTAATTACATACAGTAATTTCTATTTGATCAATGTCAAAGACAGAGAATTCCATACTAGAGAAATGCAAAATATAAATTTGCATTGATTTTAATTTTGTTGCACTCTGTAATACTTTTAGAGAATCATTTATTTATATTTTCATTTTCAGTGTTAAGCGAAATGATACGAGACGAGAACGAAAATAAAATAAAAGGTGCGCAATGTCACAATGGCGTATGAGGCGTATGAGATATATATGTATATATAGAATTATGTGGACTTATCTAAGAAAACCAAAGTGGGATATGAATGACTAAAAGTTACGTTGTACACAGGTGTTGGGAAAAATGCTTAACACAATGAGATGAATAACTTTAGAGTACAAGACTGTACGCAAATACTAGAGCTATTTCAAAGTTAAAGATAGATACATTTGACAATAATTATGTTCAAATCACTTTCACTTTACTTATCAATCTAATATACTCTGTTTTACTAACTTTTATACTTATAGGGTATACAAATATACAAATTTGAGTCATACAAAAATAAGAAAAAAAATCAAATAGAGTTAAATGATTTTCGTTAAGAAATCAGAAAAAAAAAGCTTTCGCCTCTGCATATACATTGAATATATATACTATACACTATATACTATCTAATATATATATTTTATGCCTGAATAGTTGAGTAGCGCAGCATCTAAGTATATTTAACCTTAACATAAAGCTGCCACCTTCAAAGCGCAAAAAATATTCTAAATACATTTTCTCAAAATATAAAAATAAATATGTGTATTCAGTTCTCATTTCGTATACAGCGACGAGTATGTCTATGTGTATGTATGTGTGTGTATGTATGTATGTATGTATGTATGTATGTATTTATATCTATTTGTCTATATCTATTGCCTTGCTAGGGTCTTGTATGTACATACAATCTCAGTGTCTCTCTCACTCTCTATCCCTCTCCTTCCCATTTCCTTTCCCAATCTTTGTTTCTCCTGGCGTTACCCACGCAAATGAACTTGAAAATTAATTGTTTGCCTCATAATTACACATATGCGTTATGGTAGCCGGAGGAGTGTACACTGTACAGGCAGGCCTATGTACATAAGACTTTTGTATATACATACATATATATATATCTTATGAGTACATAAGATATTTGCCAGTAGGTGTTTTGGCTTTTATAATTTATTTGCCTTTCGGATTTTTCGTTTGTTTATAAATTCGTTAAAATTTATGCCAATTTTTGCTACATTTTTCTTAATATGACGTGAATATTTAACGGTATATTTTTTTAAGGCTACAGAAACGAATCAAAACATATACTATATACTATATATTTTTGTAGACGTTAAGATATGACAATATTGAAAATTTATAGTATTAGACCTTGAACTGAAACAGTTTTCAACTGCATAATTCAATAATTTGATTTGACTTTAGTTCAGGTTATACGAAATCCTAGAGTAAAATTCATTTTTCAGCTCATCGGTCACTGTCAATAAGGATGACAAAATCTATATGCCGTTACATGACGGTCAAGGACATTAAAGTCAACCAAAACGTACATGAAAACTCTTACAACTCTTCCGCCACCAACCTTTCTCGACCCAACAATAAGTATCGTATGCATTTGCATATTGCAAATATGTGTTGCCTTGAAAATTTCATTACGTGCCTCTTCATTTGTTTTGATTGATGATAATGTGGCGTGATTTTTGCCAAGAAATTCGCGGATATTCTTAACTAATAGTGATGGAGCACTATTGAAAGGCATATTAACAACAATAAAAGCAGAGCTTTAGTGAATTATCAAGCCAAATTCTGTTGGCACATTCCAGAGAAATGTAATGCAGACAAACACTCAAGAAATTCAAACAAAATTATATTATGGCGAATATAATAGATACATATGTATATTGTAGACAATACCTAGATATAGCCACATACATACCCCCAAATATAATTTAGTACATACTCATTTGTGGTTAACTTTTGGCATTGTGTGCAATATATTTCAACAAAGTCGTACAATAACTTTTTGAACATTGTCGTTTTTGACACTTGCTGCTTATTTTGAGTTAATTAGTTGCCTTAAAATCAAGCTACGTAAACAGAAGAAGACAATTCTATAATGAAAATATATATTGCGCATCAATCATATAGATAATATA
This sequence comes from Zaprionus obscuricornis, assembly GCA_037044475.1. Classification (NCBI taxonomy): domain Eukaryota; kingdom Metazoa; phylum Arthropoda; class Insecta; order Diptera; family Drosophilidae; genus Zaprionus; species Zaprionus obscuricornis. Next base: position 16,483 of record JBAMBR010002960.1, read on the forward strand.
TATATAAATATATATGTATACAAGTAGTAAAATACTTTAAATATTCATAGAAAATTAAACAGATATAGCTACAACATGACTCTATTTTCTACTTTCCGCTTCCTGCCACCTGTGATGACTTCCTATTGATTTCAGCGCCATATCAATAGACCGCTGACGTCATCAAATAGCACACTCACATCCTGTTTATTATTTTGGCAAAATGTATACAAAATACATCTGATCATATATGTTTATATATACTATATATTATATGCACACATCTACACAATAAGCATTCCATTCCATTCATGAAGAAAAATCCACAACGTAATTAGTCGACAAAGACGTGAGACATCGAAATATGTAATAAAAATATAAATCTTTAAAAAGCCACATTATTGAAACAGATGACATTGTATTTTGGACATTGTTTTGATATTTTAGCGACAAGTGTTTCTTAATACCCAGTAGTCGGAGAGTTGTTTATATGCTTATATTTATGATTGCATTTTATAGAATTTATGCTATGTAAGCCTTACAACGACTATTTTAGAGATTGTCAAAATAAGAGTTATGAAATTCTATAGTTCTGCTTCTGATACAGACTCGTGATAAAGCATCCTTGATAATTCGAACACTTTTCTTTCCAAAATATATGTCATTTTGTATATTTCTCTATTCATTTTACCTACAGGGTATTTTATAGTCGAAATAATTAAACTTTGTTTAATTTAATTTTTTTTTATTTATATTTTCTTGAGGGCGTTTAACTGTTCTTCAATGCCAAATGATGTCGAAATTGAAAGTTGTTGTTTTAGTTATATTGAAATTATTCTCAAATTGTTGTACAAATTGTTGTACAATTTTATGTTGACAATTTTTCTTAAATTTGTGCTTATATCATGTCTAAATAAGCATTTTCCCCAGCATCGTTATTTTCTTTTTTTTTCGTTTTGTTGTTTCGCCTTTGGCTGTTTTGTCTTTTTTATTGTTCACACATCATTGTGTTTTATAAATAAATTGCGTGGCATTTTTGTTGTTGCTTCTCTACAAGATTTATCTACTATAATATTAGCTTTTTTTTTGATAAAGTATTCCAAAAAACACGAACAGGAAAATATCAAACATAAAACGCACAAAACAAAAAAAGCGAAAGCTTTTCCCAATTTTTTTTTCCTTCTGTTTATCTTTCTGACGTCAAGGGATTGTGTTTTTGTTTTCGTGTCCATTTTATATTTAACGTTTCTTGTTTATATAAAATGTTATGAGCAATTAAATTTAAACCGGATATAAATTAAATAACAAATTTAATAAATTCATATAGTATATATTGTGCAACATTTTCTTAATTTTAAAGCATTATAATCGATTATATTTATTTATTTTGGCTTATATTAAAAAAAAAAAGAAGAAAAACAATGTCTGTCTCTTTCAATCAAAACAAAATTCCGTTCAATTTAAGCAAAAATGCAATGAAGTAAAAATGCAAATAACTTTACTTGATATTTTTCGTAAATTTATTATTTTTTGGTACCACATTCGGTTTGTGAGTTTCATTTTATGATTCCGCCAAAGATAAATTTATGAATGTATAAGGATGAGTTCGTTTTTTGCCGTATCGTTTGTGGTATGTGGTATGTGGTGTGAGAGCGCGGATAACCATAAAGAATACAATGAAATATGTTTATGACAAAACAAATGGCAATAAAGTGTAAATAAGGCCATTCAAAGTGAGAGTAATGGATTCTATTTACACTATACCCTGTATTCAATGGTGATCAATCAGAGTATATATATGCTTAGATACTATATTTTGTAAGTTTTATATGAAATATAATATTACAGGGTATATATCAGTTTATATCAATTCGAATTTCTATTTATTTGGCATTGAGATTTGTGCTGTGGCTTCTTGATATATGCGTGTCTTAAAGAGCTTAAAAAGCTATTGGAGGACAAATAAGAAATCTTTGCAAGCAAATCATATTTATATGTATCATATATAGTATATAAATATCTACATAGATATTTTAAAAATCTTCAAGATATGAGTTAATACAATTTTTTTTGTCATTTCATAATATTTCTAACGTTATCGCATTTAGCGACATATTCAATTCAACTTGAGCCTCATCTGTCTGCCACGACGCAATCGTCACGTAATTTATAGTAGATTGCAATTGCAACTGTAGCCACAGCCTTGAGGTGCCTGTCCCAGATGCATCCATAGAAACAGCATACACTGTATGCACTTATATATGTCCTTTGAGTGGCTCATGTGTCATAACTCAATTTACAGTTTCTAATAGTTTACTTATGACTTTCAATTGAGAAGAACCATATGTGACTGCAGCTGCAGTAATGACATATAGGAGGATATGAGTATATTGAAGTTGTTCGTGCCAGCTGTTTATTATGCAGCAGCGAAAGTGAGCAAAGAGTGAAGAGATGCAAGATCCAAGGCTTTGGCCCGATGAATACATGCCAATTACTGTGTACGGCAGGTTGCAGGTGGCTTTCAATCCTCTTGAATTAACGTTGATTCGAGGCCAAAGAAAAGTATCAGGCTTCTGAATTAACTGCAGGCGCAGCTTCATTGTCCAACAAAACTATCATCCTGTCGTTGTCGTTTTTTCCTGTGATATAAATAGCTATTGTCCTGCGCAAAATAAATTCACTTTGCTGACTTAAGAGGCACTTAAAAAAAGAGACTTTCAAAACATTTCAAATTAGCTTAAATGCTTTTGTGTGCAACAGAATGCCATTACACAAACAAGTGGGCGGCATACGAAGCGTATACTTGATAATTGTATATTTCCCACATGGCTCGAACGTCCAACGAGAAATTTCAAACTTGAACTTTCTGCGATACTTAATTGCATTTTATGCATACCGAACGTAATTATTAAATGCATTTTTAATAGACAAGACAATTTACAGTGTGCGCGTGCAATGCCGCTTATACGCATTTTATGTAGATACGCTTGTCAAAAAAAGGAAAAGAAAACACAAGAAAAAACAAAACACTTAAGAAAAACTTGAGCAGAATGTAAGTTAATGTACTCCGTTTGATACTGAAGAGAAGGAAATGCATAATGAAATTCAATTCGTAACCAGTTGCAATTTAAATGGTTCTTACAACAGAAAAGTAAGAAGAAGAATACGGTATAAATGAGATTCGTATTGAGGCAAAGTAACTCAGAATATTATTTACTATTAACTGAGCATATTTATACATTATTTTATTATTATTTCAATTTTCTGCCGTATTTTATTTTGTTGAGAGTGTAAATTTAAATTCGAAATTCAAATGCCAAATGCCAAATGAATTGTCCACAAAATAATCATAGAGAATTTTCTATCACTTTGTCGCCCAATTGTTGATTTAATCCAAAAGTGTTGACGGCTGATCAAAAGGCGAACCCAATCTATTGACATATTTCCCAAGTGGCAAAAAATATACAAACCAAGAAACGAAATCAATTGATTGGACTTGAGGCTGGCATAAATTATTTGGTTGGTATGTCTGCCGCCAAAGTTTGATAAAAAGAAAATAACTAATAGAAACTATAGCTAAGTGCATTCGACTGCTAAATATTCAGTATTTTTTTACTGTATATTCTGTTGTATAGTCACATAAAATACCCTCTGCTCACCCATGGACACGAGGTATATCAAGAACAACATTGGGAAGGTGTCTAGGGGGTGTTTGGATAAAATGTGCACATTTATTCAGTTATGCAGTAAATCTAAAGGCAAAAGGTAATAAGTCAATATCCGATCACAGGGCATATACTTAATATAAAATCAAATGCTTAAAGGTTAAATAAATAATTAGTCCAAAATCAGAATTAAAATTAACTTCTTAATAATTTACTCTTAATTATTCTAATTATTAATTACTTACACATATATGTATTCGTTCTCAATATTTATCAACAGGTGAAACTCAATATATCCCTCAAATATGTGTCAAAATCGCTTTAACTAGATAAAGAAGATCAAAGATCATTGGCAATATGTATGGGCTGCTTCTAGAAAATCTTTCCGAGTACATCAAGTCCGTTTACGGTGAGGAGAAATGGGAAGATATAAGGCGACAAGCAGGCATCGATGCGCCCTCGTTCAGTGTGCATCAAGTCTATCCGGAGAATTTGCTACAAAAACTAGCAAAAAAGGCGCAAACGGTAAGAAAATTCTGATTATTGAAAATTTTCTAAATATGAATATTTTATATATTATATGATATAATTTATAGGTGCTGGGCGTTTCAGAGCGCGAGTTTATGGACCGTTTAGGAGTCTATTTTGTCGGCTTTGTAGGTCAATACGGTTACGATCGTGTGCTATCTGTGCTGGGGCGTCATATGCGAGATTTTCTTAATGGACTGGATAATCTACATGAATATCTAAAGTTCTCTTATCCACGCATGCGAGCCCCAAGCTTTATCTGTGAGAACGAAACAAAGCAGGGCCTAACTTTACACTATCGATCAAAGAGGCGTGGCTTTGTTTACTATACCATGGGGCAAATACGTGAAGTAGCACGTTATTTTTATCACAAGGAAATGCACATTGAACTAGTTCGTGAGGAAATCCTCTTTGATACAGTTCACGTGACCTTTCAGTTGACCTTCGATAATCGCGCGTTTACACTTGCATCTCTTGCAATGACGCGTGAAGAAAAACATTTGCCCATAAGCGCACATGTATTATTCGAGATATTTCCATTTTGCATTGTTTTCGGGTAAATACCAAAAAACATTAAATTTAATTATCTAAGATATTTAATTTTAATTTGTTGGTTTTTATTTTTTATCACTAATAGCGCTGACATGATTGTGCGCAGCATTGGCAACTCTTTGATGGTCATTTTACCGGAATTGTTGGGTAAAAAAATAACAGCTTGGTTTGATCTGGTGCGACCACTAATTGCATTTAAATTTCAAACTGTATGTAAAATAAATTTTGCACAGAAATATATAATGTAGTTAATTACTATTAATCAACAGATACTTAATCGAACTAACAATATATTCGAGCTAGTTACTGTAGATCCGGTAACAGAACGCTTGGATGCACAAAATGAGGATTTATTGTTGCATGACGATGGCAGCGAGCCAGAGAAATCACTTAGACTAAAAGGTATCAAAAGTATATATTCATAATACATTATATATACACATCGAATAGATCGATTACATAAAGCGATTCTTGAAGAATTTACATAACAGCATACTAGTTTTACATTTATACCTCGAGCTTGGTATTCAATTTGCCATCCCTAGTATGACAATTTGAGTAACTGCCGTTATTTTGTTATACTTATAATTGTTGTGTTTTTAGTTTGCTTCAAAATGGAATTTAGAATAAATTTTTTATCCGGAGAATAGGAAACAAAAATATTTGAAACAGTTTTTAATAAATACATTTATTTGCAGGTCAAATGGTTTATATGGAAAACTGGCGCATGATTATGTTTCTTGGCACCCCTGTAATGCCCGATCTGACGTCATTGATCACGACCGGTCTATACATCAACGATTTGTCCATGCACGATTTCAGCAGAGATCTTATGTTGGCAGGTACCCAACAATCTGTGGAGCTAAAACTGGCCCTGGATCAGGAGCAGCAAAAATCTAAGAAATTAGAAGAATCGATGCGTAAGCTGGATGAGGAAATGAGACGCACGGACGAGTTGCTTTATCAGATGATACCAAAGCAGGTGGCAGATAGACTGAGGCGTGGTGAAAATCCAATAGATACCTGTGAGGTAAGTAAAAAACAAATATCATAAATAAATAAAATAGTTAATAATAAATCTCCCTTTTGTTTATTATTAGATGTTCGATAGCGTCTCAATTTTATTCTCGGATATTGTCACTTTTACGGAAATTTGCAGTCGAATTACACCAATGGAAGTGGTTTCCATGTTAAATGCGATGTACTCTATATTTGATACACTTACCGAACGTAATTCCGTTTATAAAGTGGAGACAATTGGTGATGCATACATGGTCGTAGCTGGAGCGCCCGACAAGGATGCGAACCATGCGGAGAGAGTCTGTGATATGGCGCTGGATATGGTCGATGCCATAACCGATCTAAAGGATCCGTCAACAGGACAACATTTACGTATACGTAAGACAATAATAGTCGATAAATGTATAAATTAATTTGTTAATCACAGATTTTTATCAGGAGTTGGTGTTCATTCGGGTGCTGTCGTTGCTGGCATTGTGGGCCTTAAAATGCCACGTTATTGTCTGTTCGGAGATAGTGTCAATACTGCCTCTAGAATGGAATCCACCAGTATTGCCATGAAAGTCCACATATCGGAGTCAACAAAAGTGTTAATTGGACCCAGCTATAAGATTATTGAACGTGGTGAGATTGATGTCAAGGGCAAGGGCACTATGAAGACCTACTGGCTGGAGGAGCGCGAGAATCGCTTGCCGTTGCAGCTAACTGCTGGTTTACAGTTGCTTCCCATGTCTGCTGGTCCACCTCTGACTCCGTTACCAAAAGCAATCATGCCGGCACCTAAACCGACACAAACGCCACCAGCACCAGCTGCCATAGAGCCAACAACATCGTCTACTATGGCAAATGTTGTGCTGGGAGCAAGTGGTGCAGTGGCTGCCGCCACGGCGTTAGCTCATCATGCTCCGCATACTGCAGCAGCTGGAGCAGCGGGATCGGATGAACGCAGTAGTCGCATCTATTCACCGGTTACTTTTAAGGATGTAGCCAGACGAAGCATAGCGAATTCTCCAGTACGTAGCAGTGCCAGCGGTGGGCAGCAAGATAAACGACGCGAATCCCGCTCCAATTCCACTGGTCACGTTTTCATGCGTTCGCCCAGCGACATCTTTGGTTCACTTATATTAGACACAGAGGAGTTTCTTGAGGATTTACAAATCTCACGCGGTTCGTTAGCCAACAGTAATAACAATGGCAGTCAATCTCCATGTGGTTTTAGTCCTACTCCGCCATTTCGCATTGGTAGCGCGCCTTCAAAGCCAAGGCCAAGTAATCCCGATAAGTTTACGCCAGAAGAGCTTGCGGCAATGGATCAATTGACACCACCATCAACGGCTCCAGCACGTGAAACTGCTACTTGCAGCAGTGCTGGTCTGAAGCCTTCCACATCCTTGTCCAATCGACAGAATGATGATCAAGATAAGGCAGTTAAATTAAAGTAAGTCCAAGCTTAGGCCCGTCAAACGAATTCCATTTGCACAACTAACGCTCTCATAAGATGTATCTCATTTTCTACTAGGACTACAATGGAAGCGACTAATACACCGCCACTGATACAGGCAAGCACATCTAAAGCAGCAAATATTGCTACTTCAAAAAATGTTTGTCCCATGAGTGCGATCAAGTCTTCTCCGCTTGTGCTAGGAACAGCACCAGCTGCTGTGCAACAGACTACAACTAGCAGTAATAGTCGCCCTGGATCTAAGGATTCCATGACGTCTATATCATTACATTCACCACCACCACATCGATCCAATTCCGCACCAGCCAGGTGAGACGGCAGACTGAAAATATACATAATGCATATGCATTATAAATAAATATATATATATATATTTTAGACCCCATTCCATGTCAAAGGCAGCACGAAAGGCTTTCCTCGCGGCCAAGCAAACTAAGGCAATGGAAAAGTTAGACAAAATGATTGAAGAAGCACAAGAAGTAGAATCCCAGTCAACAACTAAAACTGCAAATATGCGTCTCGCCATTTTTGGACACGATGGAGGTGGTGGTGATCTGGCAGCTGGTGGCTGTCCACTCTTTCTACCACCACCACCTCCACGTACCATGCCCAGTTCCATTTCCGATTCAAGCATCTGCAATCATGGGTAAAAATAAAATATTTGTATTAATGCACAATTACAAATCTAAACATGAATTCTTAACAGCCACAGCCATGCGCCCAGCTGTCATCATACACTGCATGAACCTAAGATGAGCAATAGTCAGAGTTTTCAACATGGTCGCAACTCCGGTCCGATAACACATCAATGTTGCAGTGGATTTGGACATGGCAATGGGCGACATTCACATCGCATACACTCGAATGCCTGTAGTCTATTGTAGAGGCGATAAGCATTTGGATTTGGGAATTTGAATAATGGAACATAGCGTATGAATGTTCCCTTGTGCGCTTTCTAGTCTATAATCGGGGCAATTATTAATGTATAGGTTCAGCTATAATTGTAGTTAGTTGCTGATTCTCATAGCTGTATATGTATGTCGTATGTGTACCTTGGGAGCTGATCAAAACAATCGTTAAGTCTTGAATATGGAGTGTTTCATTTGAACTAAAGTTATCAGTACTAACGATTGTTTTTTTTGTTCCAATATCTAGTATATCTCAGTAGCTAGTTGGAAAGGCTTTCAATGTCTATTGAAAACTATATGAACTATTTAATTATATTCGTTCTATTATATCTAATATAATACCTAATTGTATTTAGTTAAATGTTGGATCGAAAGATACAAATTTCTTGACCTCTTAAAAATGACAATACAAAAACATGAACGAAGCAAAGAAAAATAATCAAACTACTACACAAAAGCAAAATAAAATTTCTAAAATTTAATTAAAGGGCTTCAAGCAGAATGAAACCACCTACAAAAAATAATAATAATAATAATATACATATATAAATATATACAATGTATACAATATCTATGTGTACTAAAAATATAAATGTATATTTACCTGTAATCTGTGTGTATGGCATATAATAATTTTGAGAAAAAAATTCTACCATTTTCCAAAGTACGAACGATGAAGAAAAAAGCTTTTACGATTTTCACATTTATATTTTCAGAAATGCATAAACTTTTCGCTGTTTGAAGTTTAAAGCCTCGGATCAGCAAAAAAAATATTCTTTTTAATATAATATTTATGTAATAGAAATTAATAAAAAAAAAAAAAGCGACACTAATCGTTTTAGAAAATTATCTGAATATTATTTTTGTTAACTTTTTTTTATTTTTTTAACAAATATCAAAAGCATAAAAATAATAATTATAATTGGTTAACAATTATATTCGAGTTCTTATATTTGACTCAATAAATGCAGTTTGAACACAAAAATAGAATATTCTACAGAGATCTCTGGGAAATCGCTTGGAATATAGAATTGTTAACAAATTGTTATCTATCGATCATTTAATTTTAATATAGTTTATAACTGCTTATCTTATTAATACGTTTTAAATGCAGTGAAGAATTAACTAATATTATAAATATTGCTGTACACATCATGAAGATCATGAATTATATATGCTAACTATTTAATTTTGGTTTCAATTTTTTACGTACAAAAGAAAAGAAAAAAAGTAAAGAATATGGAAAAACGAAATAAGTTTTAAAATATATACTGGAATATATGTATATATAACTATGCATATATAAATATGTACATATATATACATACATCTACTACAATATTAAAGTTTATGTGTATATATAGTTTGTTGTGTATTTGTGTGTAAAATCATATTTGAAGCGTATCAATTTTAACTCTTCTTAAGATTTGACTAGAATTTGTTCTTAATGTTGGGATGAAAGATTACTTTTTCGTTTCTTGTTACGGTGGGTAGAGACTTCAAACAGATTCTGAAGGTGGGGTTTGAGGTGCTTCAACATTAGAGTAGATAAGTGCTCCGTCCAATGTTTCGATCGTCTGGATTGTGGTCTTGCAATAGAAGCAAACTTTCGAATTCATCATATGTTGCATAATGCAATCGCTACACGATTGATGTTTGCATGGTGTAAAAATGGCCGTAATTGGCTTGGCACAACAGATGGGACATAGCGAATCTTCCGATGGCAACGTTATGTCAGAGAGCAATGACTGCTTAATACGTAAGTTCTCAATTAAGTGACGTACCTCCTCGATTTCATCTGATGTAACATGCGTTGGATCTGCATAAAAAAAAAATATTAATAATGGTAGGTTAAAATATATATACATATGTATATATGGGATATGGAACAAAATTTCTACTCACAATCACTAAGAGCAAACTTTATAATGGGCGGATCAGCCCTAATACGCTTGGAATTATTTAAATTCGGCACACGAATATCGTTTGTTAATGGATCGATATTTGGACGAGTCGCTGGATCAAAATTGCCACGTGGAATTTCTTTTTGTTCCAGTAATGGTGTACGTATTTCACCCAATGCAAACTCCAATGTTGCAAACTGAAAACTAGGATCGGTTAGAAAAGCACGCGATATACGAGTGACCTTTTGTGGCGTCACATCATTATCCATTTCGTCACGCAACAATGCCAACAATATACCCAATGCGGCAGTTATAATGGGAAAGTGAGTAACAGCATTTAAATCAGCTGAACACATGTCCACAACAAACTGAAAGCAACCAGGCGGCACGGTGACGCGTGACAACACTTGGCTAATCAGCTGACAAATACGATTTAAGAGCAAATCGCTACTTGCACGCGATTCATCGGTGATAACATTGGGTGCAACAGTAATGATCATCTCCAGGCAACGCATCAATGAAACTGTCAGTTCAAAGCACATGGAGCATATCTTCAGTTGTTTGGGTTCAAACAGTGTATTCTCCTGACGCTGAGCCGTATTTTGAATCTGTTAAAGACAATGCAATATTAGGAAAATATTTTACCAAAAGCAATGACATAAAATTACTTCCTGTAGCAGCAAGATGAATTCCGAGAATGCCCAGTTTAATTGGCTTAGCACAGAGTTAAGAAATGTAGTAGCAAATGGTTCATCCTCAAAAAGCTTGGCGCCAATAAGACGCTGGAAATGCTTAGATGGATTTGCTGGCGCAACATTATGTAATAATCCCGTATGGGTTTCATTTTTAGAACGACTTCGACATATGCCCTGATGTAAGGGCTGTGAGCCGCCCTGCCACACGCTCGGTTGACGTGAGTCCTTGAAGGCATATCCTTCGCCTAGCCAAAAGCGTAGTAGCAACCAATTACTTTGACCCCAAGCACGATTCTCGTAGGGACGTAGCAGAGCACGAACAAGAGCGCTCTGAGCTCGCTTAGAGGAACGCTCTAGCGCACGCACGCCACATTTATGACACGTTAATGTACCCAGCGCTTGTAAGAGCGAATCTTTACAGGAGGCAAGCACAATTCTAGAATCAGCCGAATGTGTCGCAAGAAATTCTGCCGCAGCATTTATACTGCATTCAGATTCGCCCACCTCAAATTGAGGACGTACATCATGATGACTAAAGTCCATCACAGTGTCTAACAAAATGGGCAATACATTTATATAAACTTCAGGCACAAAGGCAAATAGTGGACCCATAGCGGAAGCGTTCTACAAAATAAGCATTGAATTTAATGATTAAACTGATAGATTATCAAGTATAGAAAGTTTTAACTTACGCTCAAACTGCGCAGTGTACGCTCTAGAAGCCATATGAAGAGTCCTCGACGATGTGAGTTTAAGGCAACGCCACGTAGCCAAACTTGTTTCCTTGCCAGAGATATAGAACGTGTCTGTAAAAGAGCAATAATAAATTGAATCTTAATTAATATACCGAAAACTCACCGCAAACACATTTTGACGCTGACTAAACTTGGAGCGTAATTCGGCCATAACATGCTGATGATTCTCATTCATGCAGACATTCGCATGCTCTTCCAAAGCTAATAGTTTCCTTTCGATATCCTCGCGATAGTACTTTGTCTCTTGGAGTACATCGTTCAATGTTGCAATCTCGTCGCGAACCGCGGCAATTTTTACAATATATTTATGTCCCGCAGAGTAATAGAAGAGAACACAAATGTCCAGCAGTTCACATATAGACGACTCTGTTGTCGAATTCCCTGGTGGCACATCAGTGTTTTGAGGTATACGCGGATTAAGAAAATGAGTAAAAGTTGTATTATGTGCACCCTGAGCATGTCCGATTACAGCCATATTGTTAATATTTTCGCCTAGCAGGTAATGTGTATTATCTGAAATCGTTGTAATTTCACAAGTACAAAACAAAAAAAAAAAAAAAAAAGAAAACAAAATTATAATCGAGCACACCCGATTATCCCAAACTTTTTGCCAATTAAATAATTAGATATGCGCTAGCTTTCAAATTAACTGAATTGACTCTTGTTATTGATTACAGACATAAATGTTTCAATATTTAATATATACAGCTACGCTCCATCCTATAGTCATACATACCCACATCGCTGACACGTAGCGTACTACGATCCTCATCATAAATTTGCATGGTACGTTCTGTGCCAAAATGTGAATCAATATCGACTCTGTGAATCTTACGGAGATGGGATAAAACACCGCCAACACGATCAAAATGCATATAATCAAACGTGCCATCGATAAAGAAATCGGCATTTACTTCCATTACATGAGTGGGTAACTCATCCTTAAATAGAGTTCGCACCTGATCAATTAATACAGTAACAAAGGCTAAGGCTACGGGTGCATCTAAAGGATGCTGTATGCTTGATTGCATAAAGAAGAATGCGTGAAAGGGCTGAAAGAATAAATAGTAAACAAGAGTACAAGTTTGAAACTAATATTGACTAGCGAAACTGTATATAATTTACCCGTTGCTCCATGCTCAGATCAATAACATATCGTCTCATTTTGGTTATAAAAAGCTTGCGACTGGACGGAGATTCTGGGCAACCGTCTGTATTGTTCAGCAGTGTATTGAGAAAATCCTTTTGTATGGCGTATAAGCCTTCGGTGCTTTTACGAACCTTCTCAACAACATTCAAATATTTATCCTTTGGGCCATCAATGCCCTGTGTCCAGGCTAAATAGTCGGGCAATAATTCTGCCATTATATAAAACTCCAGTGGATGTATGTAGAGAAAGAATGCGAGGCTGCCGTAGAGATGAAATATGTGATGTAGAATATTACTATCTATTTATATTCAAATAAATATTACTCTATAATAATATTCTTACCAGTGTTTCTTGAAAAGTTTATTTTCAATTAAATATTTACGCGACTGTTCATGCAGGCATAGCGTATGCATAACACTCAATGTTTGACGATGTTTCTCATAATCTGTACCCTGTACCGTATGCGTAAAGCTACATAGCAAGGCATTAACCAGTTTACGCAATACAAACTTCACTTCATCCGTTTCCATGAAATTCCAGAATAATGATAAAAGACCTTTTAATACACTATGAGGCGTCTCGCGCTCAGAAGCTAATGATGTCATGTTAGAGATGCGTGAAAGGAGCACATCCTCAATGATATATATATTGAAGATTTCATTAGTAAAGCGCTCAATGAGAAGCGTTGCAAAGATACAGTAAACTGTCTTCTTAGTAGACACTCTTATATCTTCACCGCCCAATTGACTGGTTCTGTTTTTTTCTTTTCTCTCCGCCTGAGCATTATAACTTGAGAATATTCCAGCTAAATTAATGAGATAATCCAAAAGTAAATTGGCACGACGTATTTTGAGTATGGGTCGTGACATTAAAGGCTGGAATCCAGTCACTGGATAAGCAAATGGACGATTGCCAAAGTTAGCCTGAATGCCTTGTGTATAGCCCAATGAAATGGCAGGAAAGAATGTTATGCCTGGTCCACGTTGTATTTTATCAAAGGCTACGCCCATCGAACGACCATTGCGATAATATTCAATAAATTCTCTATCCACATCGATCGTAACACCGATAATATCACCAATTTGCCATTTGTCGCCATATCTGCCGAAACAAATTTAAATGTTATTAATTAGTTAATATTATTGGAATTACATCATTTCACATAATTTTTAACTTACTTTTTGGTCGAGATATGCCAAACTTGTTGCTTGCTACCATCGTATCCATAGCTGTATCTAGTATCTCCGACACCGCTGTTCTCATTAAAGGTACATTGACTTGAGGCCCATCCAATTTGCATTACACCTTTGGTATGCAATTGTACCTAGTGAAGGGTATGTAATAACTAGTTAGAATAGCTATCGAAAGCAATAATAATAATAATAATAATAATAATAATAATAATAATAATAGAGAAACCTGAAATACATAACTCCCATATCAAAGAGCTAAGTGGACGTAAAATTCTCGAAATAAAAACAAATATTTCTAATTTATAAATAATTAAATATACTCGTCTATGGGTGCCGAGTAAAAATCGGTTTTAGCACAAGTGTCGATAGCGCACGTGCAACTCACACTCTCATCGCACGACAACGGTTATTCAATGTCAGTGACCGAGCAACCACCATCGTTCCCACTACCCCATATGTACCCATTTTTGGTATCACACTCCCACCATGTCCCCGTTGATTACCTCATACATCCAACGGCCTCCATAAACGCAACAATTAGCTCGAACCGTATTAAAGCTTCCTTGTGAACGCAATGCTAGTCTATCGGATGAGACACGCACTGTAGTGGTATAGTCCACATCAAAGATAACTAATTCGGGCCCAATGCGAGCTTCTGTATCGATATAAAGTTTTCTTATTTCTTCATTGCTATCCGTTTGTATTTGTTGAAATCTATCATCCAACCAATTCTTGACAATTGTCATTTGTCTGCAATAGTTATTGTTCAGATGAAAGTGAATGCACTATGTCATGTGGAATAACTTACTTTGTGACCGTTATCTCATTAAGCTTTTGTTGATTGCCCTCCGGCACTGTTGAACAGTTGCCTCCTTCAAAATCATCCTCCAAATCTGAGTTGACCTTATCCAAGTGCTCAAAAATGTCTTCATTAAAAACTTTCACAAATAATTTAGATATCGACATCTTGGCACAGTTTCAGTGTAAGTGACGCATCGCTTGCTTTTTACACATGTTTTTCTTTCTTAATATCACAAAATACACAACTCACATTTTCTATGTTAAATTTCGTTCTAAATTTGAATTAACAAATTAATAATGTAAGCAGACGGTGTGACCGTAAAGCGTCGGCACCATAAATGCTGATAAAAAAAATTTGTTGAAAATCAGCTGTTGTGTTTTTCGATATTTATCAATTTTAGGCTGACCATATGCAAAAAACGTATTCAAGAAAGCGATACACTAAATATAATTACAAGCCAAATGAAAATATCGAAAAAATACCTTAACAAAAGTAACAGCTGTTGAGTATTTTATTATCGATAACAAAAAATTAATTGTTGACGCGTCACATTTCCAATTGGAAACTTTAATTAATATAATAAATTATTAAAAGTAAATAAAAAGAAAAAATGAGCAGTGACTGGGATGAAATTAAACGGTTGGCAGCTGATTTCCAAAAAGCCCAATTGACATCCACTCTCCAAAAGTAAGTATAAATCAAATAACAAACAACACATATGCATATGTTATAAGCCACAAATAACAATTCCAATTATTTAAGACTCTCTGAACGAAATTGCATTGAAATCGTTACATTGTTGTTAGAGAAACAACTTTTGGATGTAGTTTTCACTAATGACGGAAAGGAATACATAACTCCTGATCATTTAGAACGCGAAGTCTTGGATGAACTCTATGCAAATGGTGGTCGAGCGAATCTTGTGGAAGTCAGTAAAACATTAAATGTCGATCTGACACGTATTGAAACATTGGCTGAACGTATTTCCTCAGAAAATCCAGAAATTCATCTTATACTGGGTCAACTGATCGACGAGGATTATATAACACATTTAGCGCAGGAAATTAACGAAAAGCTGTCACAACGTGGAGAAATTTCAATATCCGATTTGACGTCACAATTTGATTTACCCTCCGATTTTCTACAACACAATGTTGTTGAAAAGCATTTGGGTAAAATCATAAAAGGTCGTCAGGATTCAAGCAATCCAAGAGTATTTTTCACTCAAGGATATATCCAACGGTGTAAAGCGAAAATTCGTGGTGCATTGGTGGCCATCACAAGGCCAACAAATGTTAGCGTTATACTGCAGCGCATTCAAGTTCAAGAAAAAATTTTCCATTCACTTTTGGATGAAATTGCTCCGGATGGGCACGTAACATCGAAACAAGCTAATGCTCAATATGTTCCAAATATTTATGCCAAAACACAGGCGGATTGGGTTAATTCATTCTATAAACAAAATAGTTTCTTGGAATACGACGCTATTAACAAATTGGGCATATCCGATGCCAAATCTTTCATTCGCAAACAATTTCCACAGGATGAGTTTCTGTTTCTTAAACGGGTTGCACTCGGTGCTCGTCTAGTTGAACTAACCGTTTTATCGGCCTTAAATGAATGCAATGCGACCAAATCATATCTGGATTTGGCAACAAATACTGCCATCAAATCTATCCGAAGATGATATAGAGGAAACTTTTGACGCGATTATGGCACAAAAGCAATGCAATTCGAGTAATTTTGTTTATTTACAAAGCATTGGTAAATCAATAACATTAATTATATTTTACAATCGTACGATTTCTTTACATGCTTCTCTTTTTTACTTTCATTTCTAGTTTTCTCACAACCGTGTCTTACTGAAATAATGCAACCGTGTCAGGAGATGGCACATTCACTAGCAAAGGCAGCTATTGATAATGGCATCTATCAGCAATTTATTGTGGAGAAAACATTAGCTCAAAAGGGAAGTGGTGCCTCCCACGATCCTATGGCAGATGATGACAGCAAGCTGGACAAACGCGACGAGCGACGTAAAAAAGCTACGTCCGGTAAAGCAGGCGGTGGTGCCCAAGGACGCGAAACTAAGACGAAATCGACCAAGAAACATCAACGAGGACGTGCAGCTGCTCAATTCAGTGATGATGAGGACGATATACAACATTCGACTACGGGAAAAAAGTCTTTAAAAACATTAGAACTTGTTAAGTTGACAGATATAACAAAAATAATAACACCAAAGCTGGAAGAAGAAGGTCTAGAGCATCTAGCCAAGTCGATTGCTGGTCTATACTTAACGTAAGTTGAGGCATATACTGTAAAGTGTATACTTCTCCGTATACTTATAGTATTGTATTCAATCTTACAGACAACTTAATCAGCTTGCGTTGACTAAAGCACAGGAATTGTATGAGGCGACGCCGCAGACGAATCGAAGACAAACTCACGCTGCCATACAGGAACGCGTCAATACGCTGCTATCGGACATACGCCTGTACGAGAAGGGTCTAAAGCTATTTTCTTCCAGCGAAACACAAAACCAATTGGTCAAATATCTTCTCAAATCACTGGGTAATGATATTTGTAATGAACTTACGCTATATGTTGCGGCAGAATGTAGTTTGTCCGTAAAGTCAACCAATCTTAATGTCGATCAACGTATTAAACTTATCCAAGAATGCGGTAAGTTAAGCATTTAATTCTGATTAAGTTTATTATTTATTTTCCTTTCTCTTTCTCCCCCTCTGTCCTCAGATGTACAGTATCGCAGCGCGATGGTAGAACAAAATAAAGCGTTGAACAAAAGCATCGAAGAGTTTGAACTGTCGACTGAAACGGTGTTAAAAACTTGCAGCATGATTATTAAAAAAGTTGATAAGAAGAAGGATCGTCAATTGATTCTTGATCACAAGGAGAAGCTGCTGCAACAGCTGCTTGAATGCAGAGAACCGGCGTTGCTTCTTCATTTGGCCGCTTTGATACTATTCACTACCATCACGGGTTGCATTTTGCATGCCTCGGGTAAATTTGTGTCTGCAATTTTGCAGCATATTCGCAGCGTGCTCAATGAACCGCAGAATTCGCTTTTATTACGATATCATGGTAGGAATTTAATATGATAACTAATGAAGAATGAATTCATAATTAAATATCTTTACATTCAGATCTTGTGCTGCAGTTGCTACAACAGTCATCTGCGGAGAGTAATGAATCAAAGTCTGTAAACGAACAATTGCAATCTTTGCAACCAGAAGTTGTCGAATTAGCACAAAACTATTCACGTGCCTCCGTCTCCAAGGCTGATTAAATACTCTATACAATCAAGCAAGCTGGTGTGGATTTTCACATTGCTTTCATTTAATTGGTTATGGTCTGTACTAGATTTAAATATGAAATTTGGCATTTTGTTAAGCATCGTGTACATAATATCAAATTTGGTTTTTTATTATTGCTATGTATGCAAGTCTCCTGAATTAATAAAGTTAAATTTTCAATATAAAATGGAAGAAAACGAAAAAGTATTAGAAATTGTTTATCACTTTATCTAAACACTTTAAAGAAATAATCCACGACGACAAGATTTGATTTAGCTTAAAATCTAATGACACTCTTTTTTCCATGCTTATTGCAGAAATGTATATAATTCTTTTTTTATATTAATATATTAGAAAGAAATTTGTAAAAAGTTTATCCATTCCTTCACAATAATTCTGACCCTAATAATCATATTTATTGCTAAGCGTTCCATCATAATAGTGGAGTATTTGATTGTTGCAGAAACCCAAAATTGAGCTAAGATCGTCTTGTGATTATCACTTTATAAGCTATGTAGTCTTTGAAGTATCTGCTTAGCCTTCTCACAGGATTGCCTAGAATATGAAGAACACGTTGATTAATTTAGCAACGATAATAACAAAATCAATTGTTGAGCACTTACATAAAATGTGGATTATTTGCATCACAATTTTCTAGCGTTTGTCGTATATAACTTATGAATAGCTCTAAATTTCTTAAAGTATCACTATTAGGCAAGAGCCAAACTGTTGGTAAAGTATTAACAATAATATATGCCTTGTTTATTGCATCATTTGGTGAACAAACGCGCATTGCCATAAGCAAATAACGATTAAGTAATGCTCCAATGGCTAATTCTCGCAACGTTTTGTCAGCCAATATACCCTGCCAGCTTAGGAAATTTCGGAAAAGCTTGAGACCACAGCAAAATTGACGTTGAAAGAATGAACCCTTTGCTTCCTGCACTCTGAGAAAAATTTTAAAATTAAAATTAATTATAATTGATCACATTTGAGAAGTTTTCTCTAATGTTGTACTTACTGTTTGGGAAAAATTGGTATGAATACATCATTTTCAAGTGATAAACGCATGCGTTCCAATATAGTTTCGAAGAGTTTTTTAAGCTGTTTATTATTGCTGTTTAAAGGAAAGTCGCGCCCTAATCGATTGATAAAACCAATAAGACGCAAGGTTTGCGTTGTTGATAATGGATCCCAGCATTCGGTTACAAGAGCTAAAAATTAATACATATAAATATTATAATAAGAGAATTGTTTTGCGATTGTTTCAAGCACTTACAGTTTAATTTAGGCAACACTATCTTTTCGATAAGTGTTGGCACCAGATTCAGATCAGGATCTTCTTTTAAATCTTCCATTGTCTCATCAGTTCGACAAGCATAAAGCATACAGGCCTGATACCATTGCATTGTCTCTATATCTGTGTATTCCTCGAGGATTGGGGACCAAAGTAATAATTCTTGCCGTACCGTTGGCGCTAAAAGCTTGGGCAGACAAAGGCTGACAAATGCATCTTGATATGAACTCATATGTGTTTTCCGCCAAGCAAAAAATTTTACAAGAATTAATTCAATTTTACAAAAATCATCAGTAACATCTGAAAAAGTTTCTGCGGCTTGTGTTTCCAATAGTTCTCTTGCCGCAAGATAACTTTCCTCTTGTTGATCGGCAATTTCATCATCGCTCGACATGCCATCCAAGTGGGATGCGAGTAGATCATTGCGTTCCCTTTCACAACGCCGACGTGTTCGACGACCCTCTCGTTCGGCCGCTCGACGCACTTGCTCCTCATATTCCGGTGTGCGGCGTGTGGCAATAGAAACAGCTTCTGCAAAAAAAAAAAACAGATATTAGTAAAATAATATGGAAAATAATGTTTATGATAAACTACTTGAAGCTTCAGTCATTTCTTTGGCCTGATCACGCACATCCTGCCGGCGTCGATTGACAAGATATTGTTGACCTTTGCCGTATAGTTGGAGCACGCGTTTCTCCAAATCGTTAATGAGCGGCGATTTGGCAGCCAAACAATCAACCAAATCGTTAACATAACATTTAACTTCTTGATAAAACTTATATTTAGCTGCTGCCGTTGGTGCATTCGCTTTACATTCAAGTTGTTGAAGTCTCAAGGATTTAAGTTCGCTTGATATGCGAGTAATGCTCGCGCTGTGATCATCGTTACGCTCCTGAAGCTCCTTAAGACGTGTCGTCAGTGCCGCACGCATCTCTTGAGGTGTACGCAGCGAGGTTGTCTTTGCCTTCTCCTTCTTAGGCTTCGCGTAGTTAGTAGAACGTAAAACAGCTGAATGCAGGCTGCTTTTATCCATTGCATTCTTTGCATATGCCTGTTCCAGTAACGTTCCTGTCGATGGTGTTGACATTTGTCCTGATACATCATCCAGTTCCATTTCGCTGGCTGCTGCAGGTTTTATCATAAAACGTGAGAGAACCGTTTCATGCTGAGCATGGACCAATTGGGCGCCGGTGACACCTTTGCGTATTTGCTGATTCTCCCATTCATGCATTTCATGATCAGAATCTTCCTCTGTCACTAAATAAATGAATTTAAGAAAGATTAAATAATGATACCAGGAAAGATACAAGCCGTCGGGTGTCGAAGACACACTGAGACACTACATACAATCATTTTCTACAGCATAAAATTGTTCGCGTCGTTCTTCACGCTCCTTTCGACCCGTTATATCATTCATATCCATACGTTCTTCATCATCCGACTGATCTCCCTCGACATCTTCACGTGGCAAACGTGTACTGAGCTTGGGTGCTTCCTTAGGTTCCTCGATAGGAATATAATCACTGGCACCTATTTTAGATAATATTAAGAAAAAATAAAAAGCTTCAATTATATTAGACTGAGCCTCCCCTTCGCTTTCATTTACCTTGCTCCCGAGCACGCTGTCTACGTTTTCGTGCCGCATGTATCATAGCCGCATCTGGAATTGAACCACTTTCCAGCATCTGTTTTAGGTGCTCGGGTTTTGAAAAGCGATGTCCGGCTTTATCGCCACTGTCTGCTTTATCGTCCACCTGCTCGTCTTCATCGCTTATATCATCACGACCAGCACAGAGTGCTGCACGACCATTCAAAATAATTTCAGGAGTTTCGGACTTTTTAACCACAAGCTAATTTTAAAACAAAAAATGAAGTAATATATTAATAAATGTACTTTAAATGAAAGTTAAAAGTGATTTCAATATTTAATTTACAAAGCACGAAATAAATATGAATAAATAATATTAATATTATAAAAATTAAAATTATATATAATTATAATCATATAATAAATATTAGATTGAAAATATAAAAATCTTGAGCTGCGTAAGAGATATAGGAAAAAATTGTGCTAATATTTACGAATTTAATGTATTAGAAAATAATTACAGAAGTTGTGAAATTTAATATCATATCCATCATACTTATAAAATTAAGATGAAAGCAAGTCTTTTAGGTTTTTTTTTTTTAATATAAAGGTATAATCAAATACGTTTGTTTTTCGTATTCGATCGATCCATAATATTTTGTAATTCAATTTTTTTTTTTTCATTTGTTGATTTGAGAGTGGAAAATAAATTGAATAATAATAACCTTACCACAAAGTCGTCTGTGCGAATTTCGGTTTGGATCATATCATTATCACACTTTTTACTTTTACACTGTACGTTTTTTGGATTGTCTCTAGTTTTACTAGAATTGTAGGAAGTTCCCGCAGAACCCAAACTGACACTGGACGACTCTAAATGCTGTGTTGTTTTTGTTGTTGTACTACCATTCTGATGATAACCAGATGATGTTGGCTGATTCTGCATCCAACCTTCTCCTCCCATTAGCTCTGTACGTTCCTCGCGCTTTTTCTTACGTCGCTCCTTGTCCAGCATTCGCATAACTTTTTTGCTATGTGATGATTTACGCACTTGAAATACCTCACCATCGTCCTCTGCAATCAATCAATTAATTAATCAATCTATCGTCCATCAATTTACCAATCACCAATCAGTTAATCTGGATTTCAATCAATAACTCACCATCGTCAGCGAAACTAAGCAGCGCCTTTGGCTTATGTTGTCCGGTTGCTAATCCATTATCATCGGATTGTTGTTTAACTGATTTTTTACTTTTCTCTTTATCACGCTTTAACGATATTATTGGCGGAGGCGGAGTGGAAATTCCCAATGTTTCTTTACTACAATCAGCGTCCATGGACGTCGATGCGGTGTCATCTTCGTCGGCATTGCTAGAAAATACACGTCGCTGTATTTTCTTTGGTTTTCGAAAGAGGGACATTTGCTATACTGTTCTCCGATTAGTCAATTGCACTATTTAATTGTATTTAACAATATTAAAAAGATTAATTCGTGCTCACAATAGAAGATTTGCAAAAAAAAGTTCTTCTTTGCTGTTGTAATCGATATAATACCGACTCGATATTGCTATTATCAAATTATTATCGAATATTGGCGATTGCAGTAACTGATAAATAGTAAATCATGCCTCTATTTAACAGTATTGCTCCTCCGTCTAACTAAGTGTGCTCCACATAACGTATTTCGCACTTAATTTTAATTTATTGATTTTATAAGAAATTATATTATGTTTTATCATGTGTAGATCAAAATTATCTGAGGTATATTTTAAAATTGTTCACAAGAACTAGTTCTGTGCAGTAACAATAACGGACAAAATGAGCAATTAATGGATTCATTTAAACAAAATGAACAATACCTGCAAAAGCTGGATCAATTGAACTGAATCTGAACCATTTGATACAACTCAATTGTTGTTGGTGGCGACAGAGCCACAACTTTCATACTTAGATTAGCGGTTGATTTTATTATAATCGACAATAAAACAAAAGACAATGGGTCTCAAAGGCTGCGAAGTTCAATTGGACAATCCATGGAATACATACTACGCTGGGCAAACATTAAACGGCCAAGTTAAAATAACCTTTGATTCGCCCAAAAAAGTACGAGGTGAGAGTTAATTTTAAATACATGTACATATATAATATATACGGTTCATATATGTAAGTGAATAAGTCCGTGTTATTCATAATAGTGACGGCATTAAACAACGCATCTGGATTAGAGCGATTCCAACAATAACAATGACTAAGTCTTTCGACTTTTCTTTTACAAAAAGCCGGTACCGTTATGTGTACAATAATATTTGTGTAAACCGCAGTATTTTAAGGTGGAATCTGCTCTATCAATTAGACAATTATTTAATTATTTGTATATTTTGTGATTGAGGTCAATCCGTTCTCACGACGACATTGAATTGATGCTGATTGCGATGATGTCATCAACTTCGCATCAACAGTCATTAACAGTCGCAATACATAGAATTATTTATAGAACTCTCACGACAGTCTGCGTACAGCGGATTCGTCAGCAGTGTTTCTATAAACAGTTGAACACATCGACCCAGTAAATATACTTTACAAGCACTAAAAAATATATATAGTAGAAAGTTAAGGTATCTTCTAGTGAACCAGTGTTGGTATACTTACTATCTTGTTATATTTTGAAAGAAATAATATAATATTCGTTCTATGTATTTCAAGGAATTATTATTCGTTTCTTGGGTGAGGCTAACACCGAATGGAATGAAGAGAGAAGTGTAACACAAAGTGATGGTAAGACTGAAAATGAGGTGACAAATCTACATGGACATGAAGAGTACTTTAAGATACAATACTACTTGCTCGGCGGCAAAAATAGTAAGCTGTTATCTTTAATATAAATTGATCAATGATAAGATAAATCTATTTAAAAAAAAAGGCGCGGAAACGGAACTTCCATCGGGTACACACACGTATCCATTTACATGTGCCTTACCGGTCACATTGCCGTCTTCCTTTGAAGGTGAATTTGGACATGTACGTTACACGATCAAAGTTACCCTGGATAGACCTTGGAAATTTGATCAGGATATGAAAATGGCATTTACTGTTATAGCACCAGTTGATTTAAATTTAAATCCAAGAGTAAACGAAACATTTAAACTTGAGTTAGAGAAATCATTTTGTTGCTTCTGTTGTCGATCGGGACCGCTTAGTGTCATAACGAGCTTACCCCAAACTGGTTACGTATCGGGTCAAATACTGCCCATTACCTGCGAAGTTGATAATACTAGTAATGTGAATTTGAGCGCTGTTAAATTTGAATTGCGCAAACTTGTCACTTTCCATGCAAATCAGCCACGAAGTGAGAAACGTGAATCTAAGGTTGCAATTAGTCAATTGAGCGTTGGACCTGTGAATGGTGGAGAATCTCGTACATTTACTCAACAAATAGAAATTCCCCCCCTGCCACCAACTAATTTGCTGAACTGCGGCATAATTGCTCTTGACTATGCCTTGCATGTAGAGTGCAATGTAAGTGGACCACATAGTAATCTAACTGGCAAGATACCTATTACTTTAGGTACGGTGCCGTTAGCTGGTAAAAATCTGCCAGTCGGAGATCCCTCATTAGCACCCACACAGCCAGTTAGTCCAGTTAGTCCACCCAACGATGGAGCAGCGGGTGGTGCTCTTGGTTGGAACGTTGCAGATAGCACAAGCGGTGGAGTTTATCCAAATATACGTAAGTAAAATAAGAGATTCATAATTACAATAATTACTCTATTGACCTTCCAGCACCACCGCAATTCATGGAGACACAATACCGTGCGCCCAAAATAACTGGACACGACGACTCTGAACATACTCAAGTCATCGGAGATGGAGCCTATGCTCCTCGCTATCCAACTTTCAAGAATGCCTCAGCACCACCAGCTCCCAATTAGGATTTGTGCTTTATGAATGTTCATTTGTTACTTTTGCTATGATTGTAAACGGCTTAGCTGCGATTTTTTCGCATTTATTTAAAAGCTTTCCGTCCGAAAGAAAGCATAAACGATATCTAGCACAAAAATATTTAATTAATTTGTAATCTCAATCAAGTGGCTCTAATAAAAGTAAACCTATATTTACCAATAAGTTATCTGAAATTGTGCCAACGAAAAAAAAAAACAGGATAAGTTAATACCGAATTTATAAAATTCAAATTTGTTGTTGATTAGCCGAATTTGCGTTTAGACTCTGTTCTGATAATCGACCCTCATCTGATAGTTTACAATGATCAATTAGCTACGCAAACAAAACACTTTAAATTTACTCTTCATTGTCACCATCTGTCATTTTTTTAACACTTTCCTTTAACTTTCTGCCTTTTTCTTTCTGAACTTTCCTCCTCTGTTCAACAAGGCCTTTTACATTATTCTTACTTTTTGTTAAATTTCTGCAAGCCATTTTTAGTTTTTCAAAGTTTGACATTGCTCCACTACTTTGAGCACTTATCTTGTTTGGGATTTGACTCTTCACCTCTGTTTCTATTGATCCAATTTGAGCTGATCGTGCAGACTTAGTAGTACGCGCTGATACTGATGATACTGACGACACTGATACCGATGATTCTGATACTCCTGATTCTGTTGATCCTATTGATGCTATGGGTCCCTGTTCCATTGATGCTATGGGTCCCTGTTCCATTGATGCCGTGGGTTCCTTTCCCAATTGCGACTTATTTTTTTTACTTTTAGCAAGCTTTCCGCACCTTGCGTTATCAGCCAACTCTTGACATTTTTTATCAATTTTCTTCATTTTTTCATTCACATTCTTATCTTCATCTTGTTGCCTGCGCTTCTCTGCGGCAAGCTGTCTACATTGTTTTTTAAGCTCTTTTATCATTTTTCTCTTAGCTCGTTCTTGTTCGGCCAAATTTTCGTATGTTGTATCAGCGTTTTTACTACCTTTCCTACGCTTCGATTTTGGTACTCCGGTTGCCTTATCACACTGGTCTACCCGTTCTTCTAGCTCAATTTCTTCTGGAGGTTTTTGATTCAAACAGCTTAACTCGCCAGTTTCTAATTCCTCACATTTTGCTTCAAGTTCCTCAAGCTTGTCTTTTTCAGCCAATTCTCCACACCTTGCATTTTTTGCCAATTGCTCGCATCTTCTTTTTTCCTCTAATTTTTTGTACTGTTCAGCTGTCAGCTCACATTCCTTTTTAAATTCGGCTAGTCTTCTGGCTTCTTCGCATCGTGCCATTTCAGCCAATTCGGCGCACTTTTTCTTTTGTTCCTCCAATTCACAAAGCTTTCTGATTTTTGCAGCTTCTTCTTCTTCTTTTAGCTGTTCGAGTTTTTTGCTTAATTTTTCAGATTCTTGTTTCATTTCTTCCAGCTTCTCCTTCGCGCTTTTCTTACTTTTTTCTTTCTTTGCTTCTTCTATTTGTTTTACCTGTTCCGCCAACTTCTTGCATTCTTCTTGCATTTCCGCTAACTTTTCCTTTGCACTCTTTTGACCGCATTTTCCCCCTGCTGAGTTTTCACTGGACTCGTTTCCACCAGCACTGGACTGTGGCTCATTTCCACCAGCAATACATTGTGGCTCATTTCCACCAGCAATAGACTGTGGCTCATTTCCACCAGCAATAGACTGTGGCTCATTTCCACCAGCAATAGACTGTGGCTCATTTCCACCAGCAATAGACTGTGGCTCATTTCCACCAGCAAGGGACTGTGGCTCATTTCCACCAGCAAGGGACTGTGGCTCATTTCCACCAGCAAGGGACTGTGGCTCATTTCCACCAGCAAGGGACTGTGGCTCATTTCCACCAGCAAGGGACTGTGGCTCATTTCCACCAGCAAGGGACTGTGGCTCATTTCCACCAGCAAGGGACTGTGGCTCATTTCCACTAGCAAGGGACTGTGGCTCATATCCAGTAACAATGGATTGTGGCTCATTTCCAATAGATTGTGGTTTAATGCCACTAGCAATAGATTGTGGCTCAATTCCACTGGTTTTCCCATCCGGTGCAGACTTATTAGCATAGCTTATTAAATTGATACTGTTTGCTTTCTCTTTCAATGAATCGCACTTTTCTTTATCCGCTAATTCTTGACATTGTTTCTTTTGTTTTTCATCATCCGGATTCTTTTTATCAGCAGCATTTCCACATTTATTCTGGTTCTTGTTGGTTAGTTTAGCGCATTTTTCCATTTCTAACAATGCGCCGCACTTTTCTTTTTCTTTCTGCGCTAATTCTTGGCACTGTTTCTTTTTCTTTTCGGCATTCTCTTTTTCTCTCTTTGCCAAGTCTTGGCATTTATCTTTTTGTGCCAATTCTTTACATTTTTCTTTTTGAGCTAATGCCTTACATTTTTCCTTTTCCTTTCTTGCTAATTCTCTGCATTTATCCTTTTCTGCCAATGCTGCGCATTTCGCTTTTTCTGCAGCTTCCTCTTGTTGTCTCTTTAGATTTTCAGCTTCCTCTTCTTTCTTTGCTAGTTCCTTTAATCTTTCGCATTCTTTTTTCATTTCTTCTAGCTTCTGCTTTGTACTTATTTCCTCACATTTTTTCTTACGCTTTTCATCTTCTTCTCTCTTTTTTGCTTCAGCGGCCCTTTGTATGGCCTGAGCCTTCAGTAGTTCCATTTTTTCCTTTTCACTCATTTGCTTGCATTTATCTATTTGGTCACATTGTTTTACATCCATTTTACTCTGTCCTCTATTTGGCTTGGCCTGTTCAGCGGCTATTCCATCGCAATCTAAGGTTGAGCTTGCTTCTTTGCTTGGTTCGGCAGGACTGCTTGGTTCAACAGGACTGCTTGGTTCGGCAGGACTGCTTGGTGTCTCACTAGAAATTTCTACTTGATTTGATTGACCCGCTGTCTCAATTGGTCCAGAAGCTTCAGTGCTCGATTCTTCATTTGTCTTTTGTGCTGATTCCTGGTTTCCCAAATCTTCAACATCTGCTTTTCCTTCCTTTTTCGCCAATTCTTTAGCGAATTCTATTTTAGCTGCTTCTTGGCATTTTTGCTTTAGTTTTTCCGCTTCGTCCTCCTTTTTGACTTGTTCTTCCAATTGCTCCAATTTCTTTTTAACTTCTTTTAGCTTTTCCTTTGTGGTCATTTTTTCGTAGAGTTTCTGAATCTGCTCTTCCTCTGCTCTCCTTTTTTCTTCTTCGGCTTTCATTTTACACTGATTTTCTATTTCTTCTTGCATTTCTTCAAACGTTTTTTTAGATGACTTATCTCCTGCTTCCGCCTTTATGTCCTCCATCCTATTTGTTCCCTGAGTTTGATTTGTTTCCGAAACGTGCGACGATCCTTCAATTGACATGATATCCGACACCTTCAAATGTGGCACCTTCAAATCAGGCATCTTCAAATCAGGCATCTTCAAATCGGGGACCTTCAAATCGGGGACCTTCAAATCGGGGACCTTCAAATCGGGGACCTTCAAATCGGGGACCTTCAAATCGGGGACCTTCAAATCGGGGACCTTCAAATCGGGGACCTTCAAATCGGGGACCTTCAAATCGGGGACCTTCAAATCGGGGACCTTCAAATCGGGGACCTTCAAATCGGGGACCTTCAAATCGGGGACCTTCAAATCGGGGACTTTTGGCATCTTCATTTCAGGCGATTTCATTTGTGGCATCGGAATATCAGGCATATGCAAAGACTTATTTATGTCATCAGTTATCGGCTGTGCATCCGATATCAGCTGGACTATCGGCTGAGCTTCCGATTTCGGCTGATCTACCGGTTCAGGCTTATCTTCCGCTTTCGGCTGATCTTCCGCTATCTGCTGAGCTATCGGCTGGTCTTCCGTTTTATTTTGGCCGAAAGATTGATCTTCTACTTGCAGTTGAGCGATTGGTTCATTTTTCGTAATCAACTGTGTTTCCCCTATTGACTGGGGTATCGACCGGGCATCCGCTTCCGGCTGTGATCCAGAATTGTCGCACTTTTCCTTTTTCATCGCTTCTTTTTCGGCCAGTTTTTTGCATTTTTCCCTCTGCTTGGCTTCCTCTTCCGCATGCTTCTTTGCTTCTGCCTCTGCCTTTTTCAAGACTTCTTCCTCCGCTTTTCTCCTGGCTTCCTCTAGCTTGTTCCTAGCTTCCTCCGCCCTTCTGTTTTCTTCTGCAGCCATTTGTTTGCATTTTTCCCTCTGCTTAGCATCTTCTTCCGCTTCATTTGTATCGATCTGGTCTTTGTTCCTTGCTTGCTCTTCAGCCAATCTCCTAGCTTCTTCCTCCTTTCTCCTGGCTTCTTCAGCCTTTCTCTTTTCTTCATCAGCCTTTTGCTTGGCAGCCGCGGCTATTTGCTTGCATTTTGCTCTTTGCTTTGCTTCTTCCGCAGCTTCCGCATCAGCCTTTTTCTTGGCTTCCGCTTCTGCTTTCTGTTGGGCTTCATCTGCTATTCTCTTGGCTTCTTCATCCTTTTTCCTCTTTTCTTCGGCTATTTGATCGCATATTAATTTCTGTCTAGCATCTTTTTCAGCTTGTTCCTGTTCTGCCGCCTCTGCCTTTTTTCTAGCCTCCTCTGCCTCTTTCTTGGCTTTTTCCTTTTTTCCCAGTGCTTTACACTGCTTTTTCAGTTTTGCCTCTTCTGCTTCCGCGTTTTGCTTGGCATTTTGATCATTTGCCATTTTCTCACACTTGTCCTTTTGTTCCAGTTCTTCGCACTGTTTATTCAATTTTGCATCCTCTTCAGCATTGTCTTTTATATCGAGTTGCCCGCATTGTTGATTCAGATCTGCTCCTTTGTTGCATTCTGATGACATTTGCAGACATTTTGTCTGCAGATCATTGATTCGTTGTAAGTCATCAGGTTTAGCTTTTTTTGCCATTTGATCACATTGATTCATAATTTTTTCTAATTTCGCTTTTTTATCACTTTTATCCTTCAGTGCCATTTGTTTACAAAGCACTTTACCTTTTCTTAGTTTACCATTCAATTGGTTTGACGAACCGCTCATTACTAGAGTATTTTTACTTTCTTTCTCATTTTCCTCGAGTAACTTCTGGCAAGCTTTTCTTAACTTATCTGCCAATTGCTTGCATTGTTCTTTAAGTTTGCCAGATTGGCCTTGATGGCACATATCTCTTTTACAGACATCGAACAGGGGATTGTATTTACGGAATTTCAATTTAAATGTTGTCGAGAACACATCTAATTATAAAACAATATATTAGTATATATTAATATTAATGCATTCGAATTATCACTTACGTCCTGACATAGATTTTTGTTGAGTTATGCGAATTTCATTTTTGTTATGTGCAATACTTAAATTCTGTGAAATTACATTAGGCCGAATAAGTTTTTGAATACGAGTATTATTTCCCAATACTAGAACAGTCCGTCTAAACATTATTATAGGCCGGCCTTTTTTTTTATTTTATAAATTTTACTGTTAATTTTGAAGGAGCACCACCGAAACGTTCGAACATACTAAAAAATTTTTTTTAATCGCTTCTAAGCATAAAATTTTCAATGACATTTATTACCAAGCCTGTTTTAATTACAGTATTTTTTTTTTTCAAGAATAAATATGCATTTATATAGTAAATGTAAAATAAGGCAAATAAATGCTAGAAAAATAAATTGTTTCGTATACAACAGAAAATATTATCTCATAAAATTATAAAAAAAAATTAAAAATAAAAAAAAAATATAAATATAAATAAACTGAAATAAAAATGCGGTAGAGACAAATTAACAGAGACAGCAGATTTTAAATGTAGTATGGAGCTTTTCGATTGTATCTAAAATTTAGCTGCAGTCAAGCCGGGGTTGCTCTGCATTCTAGGGTGGAACCTATATTATTAATGAAAAAAAAGATAAATTTTGCAACAATTTTAAAGAATAATGAGCTGCTCAGTACTAATTTTGTATATGTTGGGTGAATTCTCATATCAGGATTAGCCAATTTTTGTATTGTAAAATATACAAATTAGACTAACGTCTACCGCAATTAACTTATCTCGTACTACTGTATTAGGTTTGCCCAGTTTCTTTAATTTAGATTATAGTAATATAGATAAATAATTCCAATTGTTACTGTTACCGCTTAATTTATGTATAGCTCTAGCTAAGAGCAAGTTTTATTGAATATATGCACCAGGCATAGGCATTCTCAAAGATAAAGGGATGGGTTCAGTTGTATGGAAATACATGCACACATTTATAAACTATAATATTTAATATAATAAAACACATATTTACAATGTACAACAGCTCTGATTTATTTAATTACATTATTTACGTTCAATTTCGATTAAGTTACTTTTACATCTCATTTTTATCAGTCTTGAATTCTTCTTTCTCAGATACATTTACGTATTGTTTTCAGTCTTCTTTGCCGTATCTGAAATGAAATAATTAAATTTGTTAGTAATTATATTTTATATTGACCTTCTAATAACCTGAAATATTTTTTAAGTCTCTTATCAAACAACGATTAAGGCTCGTAAATTCAGATTGTATTATGTGGTATGTACATATTTATAAAAAAAAAAATATAGTACAAATGTAGTATCAAGCTATATTTGACGTCATTCACCTCAGTGTGACATTGAATATCTCACAGAAAATAACGGAACTGATAATGTATGAATTTTTAAACACAATCGATCAATATGTAAATTTGTAATAAAGCATGACCTACGTCTGGAATTATTATTAAGTCAAAACTTACTAATATATATTTTAAACATCGCTATCTTGCTCATTGTGTAGTTCAATATTTCTTTTGTATATGGAATACATAGTGTTGGGCATTTAAATTAACTAATAGTTTAAATTTTTAATCATTCAGATTTTTTTTTATTTAAACTGAGCGCAGCCATTTTCGGATTCTCATTCTACGATTTTGAACGATAGTTTCGAGGCCAATATTTCTTAATTAATGTTATTTTGTAAGTTTTAGCGGGATGAATTTGTGGGGCAGAGTAATAGGTAGAGAAACTTCTTCGGGAGTCATCATTCTTTTTACCCCTTATTATTGAATATAAATAATCTAAAAGTGATTTTTTTGCAGGTTTCTCTTTCTCTTCCTCTTCTTCATCTTCATCTTTTTTTTTATTTGGCTTTCTTCTATTGCCCCAAGGTGAATAATGCCGATCATAGAACGGTGTTGTATAATAATTACGGTGATAACCATCATACATATTTCCGTCATGAAAATGTCGTCGTCTTCTTTCTTTTTCTTTTTCTTCGTCTTCATCTTTGACTTCATCATCTTTGTTTTCATCATCCTTATTATCATCACTTGTGTCATCGTTGTTTGATGAGTCACTTTGTGACTCCGAGCCTGAGCTACCGCCATCTGATGATGAATCACCACCTGAATCGCCACCACCTGAATCTTGACCATTGGAAGCTGTAACGACTCCAAGATCTTTAACAATATTACGTTTTGGCCTTTCAGTGTTAATTGCTGGTAAATTTGGATCGCTGGGATTAAAAAGGGCTTGTATTAGTTCGCTTGCACTTTTTATGTGAGTTTTTGGTTTCGATTCCGATACTGATTCTGGTACCGAATCCGATTTAACAGGCAAGTTACTGTTTTTAGATAGATCATCGAAAGTTGGATCATTTTTACCAACGATTTTATCGTTCTTTGTTTCCGAATCTGTGTTGGTATTTTTTTTTGTATCTTTCTTTTTCATGTTTGAAACAAAGTCTAATTTTGGATTTTTTTTCCACTTTTTAGCATACGCATTATCATTATCATTATCATCATTGTCATTTCGATTTTTAAATGATTTTAATGGCTTCGATTTTACATTGGAATTTTCGTTAATTTTCACCGTATTATCAGTATCATAGCTAATGCCTTCCTGTTTAGAATTGTACAAATCACCAGGAGTTAAACTCGATTCTGATTTAATTTCAGTCATATTCTGTTTAAAATTATCATTTGAGTTGTAGAGATCTCCAGGTGTTAAATTCGAATCCAATTTCATTTCAATGGGGTTTCCTTCCCATACATTATCGGACGTCGCCGCAGATTGTAATTTCACAACAGTAATATTGCCTACATTATCATTTGAATTGATTCTGTTCTGAATTTCTAAAATTAAATCGGAGGCCTTTACGATTTGAGGTTCTTTAGATGACAACTTGCTTTTATCATCTTCCTTATCTGATGATAAAAATTCACTATTCTCAGTTAATACAATTTTCTTTTTTATTTCGGAAATTGCATCCGAAACACTACATTTTATGGTGTCCTCATTTTTGTTATCACTTTTCAGCGAATTTTCTGTTGACTGATTTTCTGTATTTGTTTTTAATAAGTCCGACTTAATTTGATAATGATTTTTTTTTATTTTAGTCTTTGCTTGCATTGGCATAAGATGCAATGGGTTATTCGACTCTTCTTCTTTCATGCGTTGTCTATAGTTAGCCTCGAGTAACAATGCGACTGTACCCTTCAAGGGTGTTTTATCTGAATCAGTAGGATTCGCAGGTGGTGAAGGTAAACCCAGAACTTGTTTATTCTTATCAGCCTGCTTAACATGGTTACCAGATTGAGCTTGCGAATTTTCTACGTCTCCAGATTTACAGTCAATATTAATGGAATCTGAAACTTTCTCCTGAAATGCATCCTGATTAACAGTCGTCTTTTTTGGTAATTTATGTATACTATACGCATCAGTATCGTTAATTTCTTCTAGTGTTTCAATTTCATTAACAGTCGTCTTTTTTGGTAATTTATGTTTACTATACGCATCAGTATCGTTAATTTTTTCTAGTGTTTCAATATGATTAACATCAGACAAACCGAATTTACTTTGAAATTCTGTGTTTTTCATTTCATAATTACTGAAGCTATCTACCTTTGAATCCGATTTAGAAGCTCCTCCAAAAATTGTAATATGTTTTAAATCATTATCATTATCATTTATAAGCTCGTTCTTTTTCGGCAATTTATGTTTTGAAGTAGAATGTGAAATTCCACCTAAAATAACAACAGAGTTATCTTTTTCTCCGATGGCATTTTCTTCACCGTTTTTTTTCAAACTTAAGAAATCGAAATCTCCACTTAAATTTAATTTTTCAATTGCATCGCATTGTTCCCTTATTTGAACTATAAATTCATTGTTAGCTTTATTAAGAATTCCTTGAGTATCGGAAAAATTCAACTCTTCAGAGCATTTGTCTTTTATTTTCAATTTAGAAGTTGATTCCGTTGCTTCTGTTGCAGATGCGATGCTATCCACATTTGACATTTTAACCATATTTGATAATTTTGTATTTTCATTAACGTTTGTTTTCTTACTCTCGGAAGAATTCCCTTTGACATGGACTGTGAGACTTTGTGACTTAGGATGTTTGTCATATAGAAATTGATTATCAGTATTTTCCCTATTGGTACATAATCCCTTATTTGTCAATAAGTCATTATTTTCAGTTGAAGATACATTCGAAGCAAGCGGATCGACCGGTTGATCCAGAGTCGTTTCTGTTGTTTCAATGCCGCAACTAGACTGAATGAATTTATCTTCGGATTTCATTACTAACGAAACTTGATTGGGAACTGGACAGGATGTTTCTAAGAAATTTCTATCAGAATTAGCTTCTATTATTTCCGAAGGAACGGTATTTGAAGATACAGTTGTTATAACTGATCCTGCTGCTGGCTTTGTATCTGTATCTCTGTTCAGGTTATCTTCCTGATCATTATTTTCAGTCTTGTTTTCAGAACTCAATCCAGGTAATGCTATAACATTAGAAGCCGGAGTCTTAACATCCTTATCAATATTTTTAATAAGCGAGTTATCCCCATTATTCTTATTATTGTCTCGATCATGGATATCTCTAACAATTATAGAATTTGGATGGCATGGATGAACGGTTATGTACCTAATGCGGACGTATGAATTACAGCATCGTGAAAATCGGCTAAGAATTTGATTAGCCATTAATGTACCTAATGAGCTGAAAGACTAAAAATTAATTCAAGAAATTTAGAAATAAGAAAAATTACGAGTAACTTTAAATTTTGTACTGCTTAAAATAAAATGTGTGTTATTTTAACATCATCTTTGAAAAACAATACATGGCATACTCTGGAATACTAAAATATTTATTAATCATTTAATTATTATTCATTTTTAAATAGTATATACATATATGTATTTCATAGAGTTTATAGGGTACAGAGAGTATAATGACTTTATGACACCAGCAAATATACATGACTAATATAATACATAATATACAAATATAAATGACTTCCCCTCATTTTAATAATAATAAAGAGTAAAATAAAAAATCAATCGATTCATTTCTACGGATTTTATAGGTAAAAAACTTCAAATAACATGTGTATCCACATGTGCTCGCCACTGTATGTAAGGGCAATGAGGATGCGGGGTTTACTTAATAATGTTTATTTATATTGTACATATGTATATTCTTGTTCAGAACTTACAGTCAAACTGAGTGCAAAAATTTGTGTAAGTCCGTCTGTACATCTGCTTGATGTAGATTTTAGAGACTATAAGAGCTAGTCCTCATTTTTTTGCGAAGTGCAACTAGTAGTTGCAGGCAGGTCAAGTTTGTGTTTTTTTTTTTTATTTTTGACACGCTTCTACTAGTCAAGCATATCCAAATAAATCTTTTTTTTTTTTTTTTATTATTTATTTCCGCCGGAATCGTTCAATGCCATTTGAACATAACCGGACGTATGTATTTGGGGATATATATACACATATAGTAGACATTATACTATTTAAACTAAATACAATTAATTACAATTATTTACAAATATTTACAAAATTTACAAGGTTAGTGGACGATCCGGGAAGCGAGATCACTGGGGTGTAGTCTCTTCAGCCTTCGAAGAGGTTGCGGGTTGACAAGCCTGCTAGCCAGTGGGTTTGGGTGCGCCATGAGCCTGTCGCTATATCGGCTGCTATGTTGATTGATTTGATCGCCCACCGGAATTAGGCGAAGATCAGCTTCGATTGCCCGGTTGGTCACGTACCAGGGAAGCCCAGTTGCCCGCCGAGCAGCACGTGCCTGCACCACCCTTAGCCTGTTCAGCTGGTGCCTTGAAGCTGTGCCCCAAACTTGGATACCGTACGTCCAAGTTGGCGTGAGGATTGCTTTGAGCAATAAAGCCTTCGTCGACAGCTGGAGACTTTTGGACTTCAAAAGCCAATCCATCTTCTGGAGCTTGCGAAGGCATTTGGATTTGATGGCCGTGATGTGGGTGTTCCATGTCAGCCGGCGGTCCAAGTGGACACCCAGGTAGCAGTGAGAAATGACGTTTTCGATGTTGCCACCATCGAAAGTCAGATCTATGCCGATCAAACGTCTGAGTGTAAAGGTCACGCATGCCGACTTACTGGTGTTAATAGCAATGTTCCATTGCTTGGTCCATCGCTCCATCGCATGCAGCCAGTCTTGAACTGCCGCCGCAGCTGTCTGCTGACATGAGTGGGACGCAAGCATGGCCGTGTCATCTGCATAAGTAGCCAGCAGCAGATAGGCAGGTGACATACCTCCGGGCCAAATAAATCAGTTTTTAAACCTCTTTTAAATATAAAAATTATGTAAAATTGAAAAATTACTAAGCAGTCTACTCCGACTGTCTATCAGCAATTCATTAACATTTTAACTTTTTTTTTGTAACTTTAACTTTATTTTAAAAAGATTTTATTAAATGTAAATTAAAAAGAAAGACACAATTTTGCTTTATATTATAAACAAAACTTTTCTTTATAGTTAAATAATAGTTCAATATTAGCTATAAATATTATAAGCTAAAACTTGACAGGATTATTTGAGTCTCTGGGTTGGACGTGGATCATAACCTTAATCGCTCCGCCCAGACCATAGCGTGCCGTTTCAAAAGCCTTTGCCGTCTCCGTTATATCAAAATGATGTGTGACCAAACGCTTAATGTTCATCTTACCAGATGCGACAAGGGCCAATGCACCAGCATAGCTATAAATATTGTAAATATTAATAGATACATGAAATAAAATTATCATTTATATTCATGCAGAGACATACTCGTTACAGTATCGGAAAACTCCGCGAACGTCCACCTCACGAACAAGTGCATTGAATAGCGGAATTTTTGCTTCTGCAGCTCCCATTCCAACGACAAGAACAACTCCGCCCGAACGTGTAGCCTGTCGTCGGAAGTAATAAAATTGATCTAATTATTTAATAAAAGCAAAACAAACTTTTTGGCGATTATCTTACAAAAATGGCCAAACGGGTACTGCTTTCCGCCCCGCAACAATCAATTGATCTGTCGGGTGCTTCACTCATTATTTTACTTATACACTTTGCAGTATCTTCAGCCTTATCGTCACGTCCTAGAAGCAGAGTATGTGTAGCGCCAAGTTCTTTTGCAACATTAAGACGCTCTTGCACTAGATCCGTAATTAAAATTTCTGTCGCGCCCATTGATTGAGCGGCCTAGAATACAATTTGTTCAACTTAGTCAATATTTATGACATCAATATAGTATAACATACGATAAGCGTAACCAATCCAATTGGTCCTGCTCCGAGGATAAGTACTTTGGAGCCCAATGTAACGCCAGCACGACGACAGGCATGGACGCCTACAGAAAGAGGTTCAAGTAACGCACCTTCCTCCATTGAGACATGATCGGGAAGTTTGAAGCAGAAGTTTGCAGCATGTTTATAGTAACGAGTGAGATTGCCATCATAAGGAGGCGTGGCACAAAATATCATATCGGGACAGAGATTATATTTGCCTTCTTTGCAAAGATCACAAAGACCGCATGGTTTTCCCGGCTCAATAGCAACTCGATCTCCGACAACCAGATGTTTAACATTCTTTCCAACTTTTGCGACAACTCCAGCACTTTCGTGGCCAATTATCATCGGCTTGGTGAGCACAAAATGGCCAATACTTCCATGAGTCATATAGTGAACATCGGATCCACAAATACCCACACTGTCCATGGCCACCAAAACCTCTGTGGATTGTAAGATAGAATTTTTGTAGCAAATGTTAAAGTTATCGATTACTATCGATATCTATGTATATTATATGCTATCTTCTTTTAACTCGCCTTCATCATTTATCTCCGGTATTGGACGTTGTTCCTGTTCGAATGCAAGGTTTAAGTTTAAGTTTATTTGACTCTTATTTATTTTCTTATTGTCTTACCAATCGCAGGTCCTCAATGCCGTGCAGTACAGCAGTCAAATTATCCTTTGCCATTTTCGATATTCCTGTGAATTCTCTAACAGTTGAGAAATATAAATTATGCGTACTTGATAAATCGCAGCCTGCACTCTTCAAATGACGACGTTGTACTAAATTCCAAAATATTGAATGTCGCCGCTGCTCGTTGGAGTCTATCAGTAAATTTATTTCTAGTAAATAATTATACAAACATACATATATATGTGTATGTATATACTGCGTATGTATGTACATATGTACAATATCTATATGCATGTATGTATGTATTCAAAAAAGTTACATACATAAGTGTTTGTACATAAATATGTGTATGAATGAACCCGTGTATGTATGTGTGTATGTATTTTAATGTTTTTATATACGTATGTATGTACATATGTACATATGTACCACTGCAATGAGTTAGCTCTTGAATGTGTGGAGGTGTGTTATAGTTTATTTATATGCGCTCTCTTAGCAAGGTAATTGACACATTTGCCCTTTATTTGTTATCGTCGCAATTAATAATAAAAACAGCTGTGGCGCCCCCATACATTTTCACTTTGCTTGTTTATATTTATTTATTTGCCGGTATTTTAATATATCTTTCTCACTCTATCGTATTGGACTTTGGGTACACGTGTGGATTCCATTGTGGACACACGCGTAGTTGTTTTTTTTTTTTCTGTGCAAATCTCTTAAATCAAAAACAATCAACACAGAGAATTATTGCAAGGTTGGACTGTAATAAAAACTGTATAATTTGCATTTTAAGTGCAAAGCACATGGAATACTGATTAATAAAAACTTGAATATTTAAATTTATACTATACATTTATATACATACATATGTATATATAACAATTCAGTTTTTGTTTATTTTGCCGATTTCTTTTTCATATATGTATTTTATTCTCATTTTTATTTTATTTCATTTTCTATTAACAAATAATTGCTAAATTTTTAATGTAACTATAAAACACTAAGTTGTTATTACGAATGACACTTTAGAAATGTAAAATAGTTTAATTTGAATAAAACCACTAATCGTGCAACTAAGTTAGTTGTATGTTCTATGATAAAACACAACCCAAACATTTTTATTAGCTTGAATATATAAAATATGAAATATGTTTTAATTGTAATGGAAACCAATAACAAGATTTGAAAATAACTTAAAAAGCTTCCGTTTCACTTGAAAAAAAAGTTGTCAAGTTCTTATTGGAAATATTTTATTAATAACAACAATCTATTAATTTCTATTTATAAATACAGTAGATTTTGCTTATAGCGACTTTCAAGGGACCTACGATTTTACGTCGTTATACCCGGAAGACGCACTAACCGAAAGCAGTTGGTATGTATAAGTTTGCATGGGGACCAATCAAGCCAACGAGTTTTAGTCGCAGTAACCGGACGGACGCTATAAGCAGATTCTACTGTATATGCATACACACATACATGCCATATGTACATTTTAACTCTAAGACTCAGTTTGAATAAGCCTACATTATATTCAATATGTGAATATATGTATGTATACCTTCTAAGATATTTATAGTTCTGTGCAAATGAAAATCGAATAAACAGTTTCGTAACTCTACGCCATCAGTTTTTCAGACGTTTTAATTTGAAATAGGTGAGTTTTTTTTTTTTAAACACTATAATTTTCTTTATTATTAATTAAGATAAATACATAAATAATGTGTATCACT
>JBAMBR010002963.1:0-32500 GCA_037044475.1 Zaprionus obscuricornis
ACATAACCCCACAATTTTGCGATAAACATAAAATTGAACCTCTTGTTATTCCCAAAACAAGTTCGATTCCGTTTTGCGTTTCCGATTTCGATTCTCCTAAGACTTTCTACCTATTCCAATTTCATTCCCTGCTGGTTTTTTGTTGTTGTTTTTATTGTTGTTTGATTTTAGCATAAAGGACGGATTTACTGAACAACAAACGGCATCCATTTGGTATTTTTTTTTGTATTTTTTGCATTTTTGGGGTATTAGTGGGATTTGCCCTTGCCTTAAATTCACCTCTAACCTCTGCAACAGCACCTCTTCACTTTCTAGCTAGCAACAACAATTGTTGCTGTTGTTGATGTTGTCGTTGTCGTCCTAGAGGCGTTTATCGTTTTCGCACTTCTCTTTTTTTTTTTTCTACTTCATTTTTTTTTCTTCTTCTGCTTCTTATTTTCTTCGTATTCGATTTGCATGTATTTTGTGTGCTGTTTGGCCACAAACAAAAAAAATAAAGAAGAAAAAGAAAAGAGAGATGAAATTTGTGCACTTTGTATATATTTTTGTGTCGGGTTTATTGTTGGGGCATAGAGTGTTGCAAGATTACGCATACGCAATGTGTGCCCAGCACACATATAAGAAGAAATAGCAGCAGCACTTTGTATTACGTTCTATATTATGTTTTGTTTTTTTTTTTTTTTGACAAATTATGCAAATGACATGCAAGCAGCAGATGTGCTTCGTTTTCTTTTCTTGTTTAGGCAAATGTTTCAAAGATTACTTCTTCGTTTGTTGGCACTGCTGCTGCCCATTGTCCGGTCTATATATTCTGGTTTTGCTTCTTTTTCGGTTTCTTTACGGCTTCATTAAATGCTTAACCAACGTCTATCTGCGTTTTCATGACTTAATTTGCGTTGCGTGTCGTCGTTTTGCTCATAAACAGCTTCACACAATAAAAGTTGTTGACATTTGCTTTTTTTTTTCTTTCTCTTTTTTTTGTTCATTGCGTATATGGGCGAGGGGGTGTGGTTAGAAGTCAAACAAACACTTCATTAGTACTTGTATTTGTTTATAACTTAATCTAGCCAAAATGTCAACATGCCGCGCCCGCTTGCCTATAGAATTTCTATGAGTTCCGGACACGCACATACAACACAATGCGCACTGTCATTTCGCCTAAGCCCAAAAGTAAGCAAATGAAATTGGACTATAATCTGTTAAGGTCAGCAGCAATAATAAGCAGACAATAATGTTTTAGCTAATGTTTTGTGAAAATTGTTAATTATTTTGATGAGAGAATTTTTTGTCACGAAAAAGAAAAAAATAAAAAAAATGTAAATATAAAAAAAAAATTAGTAAATAAAATAAAATAAAACACTTTTTTTTTTAGCTATATTAAATATTAAATTTTGTATTTCAATTTTTAATATTTTTTAACTTTCAAGATTTATAATTTAAAATATATTCCAAATATTTATATAAATTCTTTATGACTTTCAACTCCTCAGTAACTTACAAATATTTCATATTTCAATTTAAAAATATTTTTAAATTTTTGCTCACTTTTTCATCTCAGCTTCAAAATTAAAGACATACCTGAAGATTTTGAAGCTATTGAAAAAGTAGCAGCAATTTAAAAATATTTTTAAATTGAAATATGAAATATTTGTAAGTTACTGAGGAGTTGAAAGTCATAAAGAATTTATATAAATATTTGGAATATATTTTAAATGAAAAATCTTGAAAGTTAAAAAATATTAAAAATTTAAATAAAAAATTTAATATTTAATATAGCTAAAAAAAAATGTGTTTTGTTTTATTTTATTTACTAATTTTTTTTTTATATTTACATTTTTTTTATTTTTTTCTTTTTCGAGACAAAAAATTCTCTCATCAAAATAATTAACAATTTTCACAAAACATTAGCTAAAACATTATTGTCTGCTTATTATTGCTGCTGACCTTAACAGATTATAGTCCAATTTCATTTGCTTACTTTTGGGCTTAGGCGAAATGACAGTGCGCATTGTGTTGTGTGTGCGTGTCCGGAACTCATAGAAATTCTATAGGCAAGCGGGCGCGGCATGTTGACATTTCAGCTAGATTAAGTTATAAACAAATACAAGTACTAATGAAGTGTTTGTTTGACTTCTAACCACACCCCCTCGCCCATACACGCAATGAACAAAAAAAAGAGAGAAAGAGAAAAAAAAAGCAAATGTCAACAACTTTTATTGTGTGAAGCTGTTTATGAGCAAAACGACGACACGCAACGCAAATTAAGTCATGAAAACGCAGATAGACGTTGGTTAAGCATTTAATGAAGCCGTAAAGAAACCGAAAAAGAAGCAAAACCAGAATATATAGACCGGACAATGGGCAGCAGCAGTGCCAACTAAACGAAGAAGTAATCTTTGAAACATTTGCCTAAACAAGAAAAGAAAACGAAGCACATCTGCTGCTTGCATGTCATTTGCATAATTTGTCAAAAAAAAAAAAAAAACAAAACATAATATAGAACGTAATACAAAGTGCTGCTGCTATTTCTTCTTATATGTGTGCTGGGCACACATTGCGTATGCGTAATCTTGCAACACTCTATGCCCCAACAATAAACCCGACACAAAAATATATACAAAGTGCACAAATTTCATCTCTCGTTTTCTTTTTCTTCTTTATTTTTTTTGTTTGTGGCCAAACAGCACACAAAATACATGCAAATCGAATACGAAGAAAATAAGAAGCAGAAGAAGAAAAAAAAATGAAGTAGAAAAAAAAAAAAGAGAAGTGCGAAAACGATAAACGCCTCTAGGACGACAACGACAACATCAACAACAGCAACAACAATTGTTGCTAGCTAGAAAATGAAGAGGTGCTGTTGCAGAGGTTAGAGGTGAATTTAAGGCAAGGGCAAATCCCACTAATACCCCAAAAATGCAAAAAAAAAAATACCAAATGGATGCCGTTTGTTGTTCAGTAAATCCGTCCTTTATGCTAAAATCAAACAACAATAAAAACAACAACAAAAAACCAGCAGGGAATGAAATTGGAATAGGTAGAAAGTCTTAGGAGAATCGAAATCGGAAACGCAAAACGGAATCGAACTTGTTTTGGGAATAACAAGAGGTTCAATTTTATGTTTATCGCAAAATTGTGGGGTTATGTTTTATGACCAAAAAGGGATTTCTGTTGGCTGACTGCTGCTGCTGACTGCTGCTACTGCTGCTCTTGGCTATTGCTGACTGCTACTACTGCTGCTCTTGGCTATTGCTGCTGACTGCTGCTGTTGCTCTTGCTGCTGCTGACTGCTATTGCCGCTGGCTGCTGCTTCTGGCTACCGGTTAGCTCTTTCTTATTCAACAATGCATTATTTTATTTCATAGATGTTTATGACACGTTTTCTTTTTCTCTTTCTCTGTGTTTTTTTTTTTTGTGTTCATCTTTTTTTTGTGTTCATTTCCTTTAATTAACTGTGAGATAAATAAATTGTAAGCTGCATGACAATTCCATTAATGCTCGCTTTGCCTTGATGACAATTATTATCAGCTGAAGCACACTTGATGACCGCACAACCAACAAACACACACACACACACACACATACGCAATTGAAATTCACTCAACGTCAAAGGGAATCTCTACACAACAACAACAGCAACAGCATGTAGAAGCTTGTCAAGGATCCTGTAACGCTTCACTTTGTATAAAAAAAAAATAAATAAACGCGCTGCATCAACAGCATTCGCATTTATTTTTATTGACATTTCCTACAGCCAAAAAAAATAAATAAAAAAAAAATAAAAATAACAGAAAAAGACGAGAATAACAGAAGGAAAGAAAGCAAAAAAAAAAAATAACTCAACGGTAAAAAACCGCTAACCACCAGCAGCAGCAGCAGCAGTAGCAGAAAAAAGCGCGGTTGAAAAAAAAAAAAAAAATGAAAAGAGCGAGAAGAAGGAAAGGAAATATCCAAGCAAGGCGAACGATTTACGTGACGAGACCGCGACGGCCATTTAATGCCGATCCAGTGAGCTGACATTCGCTGCCTCATTCCGCACACATTTCCTCAACGGTTGGGGCGACCGTACAAAAAGAAAAAATGCCATTTTCCGGGTGTCCCCATAATGAATGCGTAAAAGTTTATTGCAGCGCAACTGGGGAAAGTAGAATGAATTACGTTGAAATACCAAAGGTATTGGCCAGGTGAATCAAGTGCTAGAGTCATCTGCTCTTCTTGTGCACCTCTTCGCGCTTGTGGCCAACTGTGTTGATTTATTTGACTGAACGAAAACTATAGGGAGTAACTGTCAATTGCAAGCAGATCAACATACAAAGTACTTTGACATTATCAATGAGAAAACTAGAGGAAAGAGCTTTTTATTTTTGCTATTGCTTTTGCTATACGAAATTGAAATTGACAACGATATTGAAATGGAATTACGTATTGAGTATTGGTAAGAATTTTCATTATATATTTGCGTAATTCCACATCATTAAAATCCAATTAGAGCAACACCAAATGCACAAAAAATATTTTTCAGCTGTCAATGAATGTATACAAAATGAAGCCAATAGACAAAGTTTTTAAAATTCAAAATTACTAAAAAAAAACAATTTGCATTTTTTAAGCAAAGGTCAAAGTTAAACATTTAAAATAAAGTTACAGCAATAGCTTGCAACCAATTGAAATGTTGCATATAAGTAATAAAAAAGAAAACTTGTCAAATACAATTAAGCCAAAGGCCATTGACTTCTCTAGCTACGTATCACTAAGCCAAAAGGGTAAAACAATTAGAAGAAAATAAAAAAA
Organism: Zaprionus obscuricornis; assembly: GCA_037044475.1. NCBI lineage: Eukaryota > Metazoa > Arthropoda > Insecta > Diptera > Drosophilidae > Zaprionus > Zaprionus obscuricornis. The sequence goes on from JBAMBR010002963.1 coordinate 4,792, forward strand.
AAAACAAGTTGGCAAATAATTAAACTACACAGAAAATCGAGAGACAGAGAAAGAAATGTTGCAACAGTTGCTACAGCCAATTGTGCATGGCAATATACGAGGTTAGCTTGAGAAATATGCTTGACTATTGCTTTATCAACTTTTCATTATCTACTCGTACAACTCTCTATATATATGACACTTGGTTCCCCTATGCTTAAAGTTACAGCTGCTCTAGACTACACTGCAACCTCATGCAGTTTGCTTACTATTTGAACCATTCAAGTTGCCCAAAGCATTCGTAACATTCTTTTGTTATAGTTGTCGTACAATATGTACTATCTATGCAGGGTTATATCCTGTGGCTATTGACAAAACATTGTGCAACGAATCTTTCCACCTGTCCAGATCGCAATTGATGTAACAAATTGCTGCAATGGCAAATAATAAAATGCCTCGCCAAATGTAAATAACAATTGAAGAGAAAACTAAATTCGAGACATCGAGACTCTGTTGGTTGAGTAAGAGATAGAGAGAAGTAGTAGCAGGACAACTTGTATTGCTCATAGCAATTGTTGTTGTTGTTGTTGTTACTGTTGCTGTGTACTATGTAGCTCAAGCAGGCCAACAAATTTGCACAAATAGCTGGGAGAATATCCATGACAATCGTAGCTGTTGCTGCGGGCCGTTTGCCGTTTTGCTGGCCCATTGAACATTTCGGAAATTGGAAATTTCGCACTTGATGATGGTCCACAAATTGGCCCCACAATGAATGAAGACACAAGGCGACGCTTCAGCGTGCTACCCATCTATCTGTCTCAGTGTGTGTGTGTGTGTCCAGTTACAAGCCGTACGAACTATTGCAATCGTGCGTGAGTGAGAGATTTTTGGCCAAAATCAAACAACACACACACACAGACACACACACAGAGTTTTGGATTGAGCAAGCAAAAGATGAAGCGATGAAGGGGCTGATGGTGTTGGCATTTTGGGCCACTTTTTGGATATTTGTTTGTATGTGTGCATGTATATGTGTGTGTGTGTGGTTTTAGCCTTTAGCCAAGTTTTTGTGCCCGCAGTTTGTAGTGTTACATTGAAAGAGAGACAGAGAACGAGAACGAGAACGACAGCGTAAGCGAGAGAATTCTCAGTTTGATTTCATTGTCACAATGTTGCTGGCTGTTTGGGGCATGTCTGATTGATGCCATATCGTTTGATTTCCCATGTGCACGGACGGCGACTAAAGTAACCCCGTTGAGAATCTTTCCCTCTCTCTCTCTTACTCTCTCTCATAAAGTGTTTATGAGTTTTGGTCTTCTTCATCTCTTTGTCTGTCCAGCTGTACATTTATCCTTCTGTTTGTCTCTCTCTCTCTCAATCTCATTGCTTGTGTCTCTTGTGCAATGCATTTTGTGTTAAATTTGCAGACGCCTTTTATGACCTGCCACATACATTTAGCACACGGCTCGACTTAGCTCACAGCTCACAGCTCACAGCTCTCATGGCTCAGCTTACGCTTCAGTTCAGCTCAGCTCAGCTCTGTTCAGCTCTCGGCTCAGCTCAACTCAGCTCAACACAACTCGACCCACATTCGAGTCATATTTTACAAGGTGTTAAGCGACAATTTGTGGCACATCAAGGCGCTTAACTTGGACTCTCTCTCTCTCTCTCTTTTCTCTGGCAAGCATAATGAGTTTTTCCTCTTTTATTTTTCTTTTTTGTTCGTTGCACAGTTAAGCTAAGAATTTTTCACACACACATAGCGTTAAATAAAAATATTTTCTATTGGGATTAGATGTTGATACCTTTTTTGCTACAATTTATGCGATTAATTCTTATGAATTAAACAATTTTATGACAATCACAGTGACAACTATGAAATTTTATTATCAAAAGTCTCATTATTATTATCATTATGATGATGATGATGATGATGATGAGGCGGCTTATAACATTGTTGCCAACTCGTTGAAATCATTGTATGCACAGTGTTCACTGTGAATGAATCCAATTGACAATATCCGATTTTTATTTCCTGCTTAAAAAGCATTTCCTTTGCCAATAAAACTCACTTGCTGTGCACTACGAGCCATGAGCCATGAGCCATGAGAGACTATCAATATTTTTTTTTTTTTTTTTACTTTTGTCGATTTGTCGATACTTGGGGTGGTTGGTGGCAACTCTGGTTAAAGCAAACTGTATAAAAAGTTGAAGGTTTAAGTTATTGCTAAGAAAATGTAAATTGAAGTTTGAAGAAAGATTTTGACTTAAAGTGTAGAGTAGGAAAGTATGGCAACTTTGCTTGTCTTCAATTATAGTTGACAACGCTAATCAGATATTAAAGAAAAATTCTAACATAATTACAAGCTAAAAGCACAAAAAAGATTCAAAAAAACTTTAGAGTTAATTGCATGAAATAAAAATCTTTGAAAAATAGTTTAACTTAAAGAAAACCTTGTTAAATTAATTAGCTGCATTACGTGCAGAAATTTTGCACTCAAGAATGCAAAATACGATTATTTTCAATCAGAAAACTTGTAATACGAGGATTGTCATGTTGTGTCATGACACACACACAGACGCTTGTGTAGAAATAACATCTACATACATATCTTCACTTAGATGGCGTTAGATGCTTCACATAACACTGTCTATCATCCTTTCTCTCTGTCTCTGTCTTTGTCTCGCAAAATCTTCCAAACATACCACAAACATAACACGCATATAAACAGCTCACGCGCATTTGCCTACATGCATTGTATAGACAAAAGGTGTATAAGCTATGTGAGAGGGGAAAGGCAAGAGAGAGAGAGAGAGAGAGAGAAGACAAGGACGTTGAAGCTTATAGCCAAGTGGAAAGCGACTTACAACAGCGACGTATTCGGTAACGCAACGCGAATTGCGCATCAGTGGCTTTTGAGGTGACACAAGGCGTTGTAAGCGAGCGCTATGTATGAGGTGAGGCAGCAGGTAAAGGAAAACATTCTCTGCCGGAAATCGTCAACACACAAACATACACAGATACACAACACATTGTCTAAGAAGCGTGAATTTGCCGCTGGTTCTCTTAGTTTGTGGCAATGTGTCAGGCAGCCAGAGCAGCAACAGCAGCAGCAGCAGCAGCTGGTAACAAATATGTGTTGCATGTATGTGTATTGTGGGGCATGTTTTGCATGTGGCAGCAAGCAACAACTCTTACACACTCATTCGCTGCCACACTGAATGCCATATGTTCACATACTATATACTATTCAGATATATATATATGCACATGCAGAAAGAGAGAGAGAGAGAGAGAGAGAGAATGCTGCATGGCAGATTTAAGCAGTTGTACGCAAATTTATGCAAAATGTTTGCTCCTTTTGTGACTTTTTTTTCTACTGATTTCACTTGCCTATCTACACCCGCATCCCCCTCTCCCTCTGCCTTTATGCCTTTTCCCCTGCGCACCCTTTGCGTACATACATAAATTGCACTGTTTTTCCTCACATGTTTTCTTTTTTTTTTTTGCTTTATTTATTTTATTTATTTTATTTTTTTTGTATCATGTAGTTAGCCTTGGCATGAGAATTCAATTAAAGTGACAAACTGTCCAAATTTTTGACATGGGCGAAGAGAGAAAAGAAAAAGCTTGGGTAAAGTATTCAAATGTATGCCCAATGGACAATCGCTAACAAGGAAACAAAAACGTAAAACACATGAGCACCACAAAAATATCCCATGCATATTCATTGTCTTTCTCTCTCTTCGTGTGTGTGTGTGAATGTTTTTGTTGTTTTGGCAAATCTGTATGCAAAGGCCAGTCATGAATTATGAGTTGTAATTGAATCAATTCATATGCTCAACATGTTCAACAAGCAAAAAGCTAAAGCATTTTATTTAACATTCAACCCTTGGAATATCTCACAAAACAGTCTCTTAAGCAGTCATTCGTAAGGCTTATGTAGAAAGACCCTTCCACTCTTTCCATTGCTCCATTGCTGTGCCATTGCAATCTCCAGTGACTGTCATCGACTGTGCTCAACTGTAGACAAGTCAGTAGCGGCTCAAGCATATTCATTGCATCAGCAGTCTGCCATATCGATTGAGGATTAGCTACTCGCTTTCTCATCTACAGACAAAGCTCTACCTCTCTCTCTCTCTTGCTCTTTCTTTAATAAATATGCTGCTTAGACTGCACTCAATATCTGTTTAGTTATGCTGAATGTTGAGGCAAGCTAAAGTCAAGTTTATTTTGGTCTTTAATCATAAGAAATTCTGAAAATAAAAGTATATAATAAATAGAACATTACGTATACGCTATGTGCTTTGTCTTGCTATTTACGATTTTAATTTATTTTTTTATAATATTAATTTAAGTTCTTAAATTTAACGAAAACTTTCAACATTACAAACTTCATTATGAACAAAGCAAAAATGTAATGTCAAGGTTTATTAAGTATACGCAATGCATGCCATGCCATAGTAAATGCTCATGATATTAAATTGCAATAACAATTTGTGTATTCGTTCGAGCTGACATTCTTTTAATGATAGTATAATCAACATTAAGTATACGCCACTTGAGCCATTTCAAAGTGATTTATGAGGCAATTGAGAAAAACGGCAAACGATTGTCATTTGATTTGCAAATCACATGCAACGACTCTGCATCAGCTTCAGTTGCTACTACTTCTACTTCTTCTACCACTTCCACTACTTCATGTTTTACTTCTTACTTTTTTTTTTGTAGCACTGGCCCTTTGCCAGTTTGTTAGACAATATGCTGCAAGTGATTTGGCTAAGGGCAACACAACACACAAATATATACACACACACACATTGATACTTACTTTGCTACACGCTGCCACACAACATTTGAAGTGACTTTTATGCGCTGCACATTTGGCAGCAGCTACAAGAGTTTCATGTTGCCATATTCTACGCTCCAAGTTTCAACTTCAATTTGCAACACAAAATGTTGGCATAAAACTTCTGATTTACTGGCCATTTAGTGTGAAAGAGATAGACAAAGAATGTGTGTTGGTGTATGTTTGTATGAGAGAGATAAAGAGCGAGAGAGAGAGAAGAGCAATCAGTGACAGCTGCATTGACCGAATGACTTTTAAATATCAAATCGTTGCTTGGCAATCAGCAATTTTTGTTCATTTTTATTGTATTTTTGTATTGGCCTCGAAATAAATGCCAAATGCCGTTAGCTGCATACGAATTAGCCAATATTGCCTAGTTGAACTTCATTAGTTACAACAAAACGACGTGATCAGGACACTTTCAAAGGACAAAATGCAAAGACAAAGATTGAGATGGCAATGGAGACAGAGAAACAGAGACTAAAGCTTAAAGCTCCTTCGTGCGTTTGATTTGAAAATTGTTGTATCAATTCAATCAGTCGAGTGCCTAAAAAAAAAAACATAAAAAACAGCTCACAGTTCATTTAAACTCAAGCTGTGCGAACACAAACTGGCTGCCTTGCTGGCAGTCTAAGGTGTTGGGGTTGCTTTTTGGGGGAAGGCGTAAGCATGGACAGTTTTTAGATAACGTTACGCATAGCAATTTCTTAGTGCGCAACGAGTGTCAAACGTTTGATCTGGAACAGATTGAACAATCAATTACGTGCTGCCACGCCCACACAGCCCACACACACACACATATACATAGAGAGAGGCATACTTGCTACTTGCACTTTGAACGCCACCACGACAAACTGCAAAAGTGGCAAAGCAGCAGCAGCAGCAGTAGCCAACAAAGGCGTAAAGAAGGTAGAAATATCTGCAAGCGTAGAGTAAGAGAAGAATAACGCTTATACGTGCCGTTGTCCAGGTAAAGCTTGTCCGCATCGAGTTACCTAGCTGCCTGGTAGTCTCGATGCCGTTGTCGACGTCGCCGTAGCATGAAATTGACCCGCGATGTCGAGGCTTTATAAATGCATGTGTGCACTTGATGCATGTGACTCGACTCGCCTCGACTCGACACGACGCGACTCCATTCCACACTCACAGGTGTGTGTGTGTGTGTGGAGCGAAACGCGAGGGTTATGAGAAATGCAAGAAATCAACCAAAAGCGAACGTGCGATGCATGCAAAAGCTGCCTGCGAACGGATTGTTTTCTTATATGTAGTTCACAGCGTCTGAAAAATGCAATCAACTAGAGGCGAAAAAAAATATAGAGAAGAACTTTCACATGTAAACGGAAGCTACAACTGTATGTGTATCTCTGCGTGTGTGTATGTGCGTTGCATCAGTAAGATTGCTAAGGCAAGCGGAACAAACACACATATCCACACCTGTAAGGCAAATGCCAGAATCAGTCTTGTGCAGCAGAAGCAAAAGCAAAAGCAACAGCAACAGCGGCGGCAGCGGGTGCATCATCATCATAGTGTAGATGCAACGATTTTAATAATATGAAAATATTCAAGTGGAAACGTTTTATAGCCGACGGATAACAAAGATGCGTTCAAGCAAAGGCAAATGCGAGAAAGACAGAGAGAGAGAGATAATACTGAGTGCTGAAAACTAAGAGCTAAAAGCAGCATGGCGTCCATAGAGATAACAGCATATTTATCGTATGAGCAACAAAACATTAGCTTAAAGTACTTATATAAGCTTATTGGCTAAACAAATGCTAATCACATAGAAAAAGTTTAAAAACTTAAAACTAAACAATATTTAGTCGACTGACAAGCCTTAAAATAATTAAATAAATATTTATAAATTTATAAAAATAAATTTAAAATAATTTGCAGCATAAAAATTATTTTTAAAAATATTTCTAATAACTATAAAAAAATAATTATGAAAATTAATTTTTTACTTATTGCAGCTGTAAAATATTTTTATATTATTCAAATTTTATTTATTTTTATTAATGTGTTTATTAATTTAAGCAAATAAATTTTAATTTATTTAAAATAATTTGCAGCACTAAAATTATTTTTAAAAATATTTCTAAAAACTATAAAAAAAATAATTATGAAAATTCATTTTTTACTTATTCATAAGGCATTTGCAGCTGTAAAATATTTTTGTATTATTAAAATTTTATTTATTTTTATTAATGTGTTTATAAATTTATAAAAATAAATTTTCATTTATTTAAAATAATTTGCAGCACAAAAATTATTTTTAAAAATATTTCTAAAAACTATAAAAAAAAATAATTATGAAAATTAATTTTTTAGTTATTCATAAAGCATTTGCAGCTGTAAAATATTTTTGTATTATTAAAATTTTATTTTATGCTTTTTGTAGTTGATTTACAACTTTAAAATATTGCTAAAAAATATTTTCTAAATTTTATGCAAGTTATATTTTTATTATTATAAGCATAAAGATTATTTAAATTGTTAAAATTTTCAACATACACACAAAAAAAAAAAAAACTAACGCTGTTGCATATTTCATTTTTCATGTTATTTATCCCTGGACACTCTGTCTGTACATTTGTTCAACAGTATATCTGCCTGTTCATTTCTCTCTCTCTCTCTCTCTTTATCTTTCTGTATGTCTGTCTGGCTGCCTTAGCTCTTCGTTCGTTTGTTTGTTTGTTGGCAACATTAAAAATGCATGGACAGCGCTTTACACAAGCGACTGACCAGCTGACAGCTGACTTCGGTTTTCGTAGGTCAAAATGTTCAAATGCTTGGACAGCTTTGGCTAAACTGCGTTTACAGCATAAAATTGTTCGTATGCGGTTTTTGCAGTAATATGAACTCAAAAATATGAATATTAATGTTGGGCAATAAAAATCAGAATCAAAGCAGCAGCAGCAGCAGATGATGAAGACGAAAGATGGAGAATCAAACCTTTTTACTTGGAATCAAAACTGAATTTAATGTTTTCAATTAGCTGCCAGAAATCGTTGAAGCCAAGTTAACAACAATAACAAAACAACAACAGAAGCTGATAAACAATTCGGTTTTCATAGCTTAAAGGCATAAGGATGGCTGTCAGGAATGAGTATTGTGAGTGAATGTAAAAGCAAGAGCAGGAGCAAGAGCAGAAGCAGAAGCTAAAAGGGATGGAGGATTGTGCTGGTTGTGGGTTGATTGTATTGGTGGTGTCTGTGAATAATTTTGGCATTATTGCCTGTGCTTAATTCAAATGAAATTAATTTCACCAGGTAAACTTCGTGACGTGCCGCAACAGCAGCAGCAGCAAAGGCAACAGAAACAGCAGAGGCGACAGAAACGACAGAAACGGCAGAGAGTCCTGCCAGCTACGGGCCCAAGCTCATTGTTTTTGGTGATTTAATGGCTATGTGTATATATATGTGTGTGTGTGTGTGTGGCTTTTGCTTGTGTTTGTCTCTCTCTCTGTGTGTGTGCTTGGCCATGCGCTTGTGTATGTGTGTGTATGTGCCGTAAATGAATTCATCCCTTGGGCAACATTTTATGGCATAATTTGAGGCGTCAGGAAGTGCGGCCGTGGCCAAAAGGTCAGTGCCTGTCTGATGTGGCATGCCTTGTGCCCATTTCCGTGCCCATCTCAGAAATACTTCCCTTCCCAATCCCACTTTCTCTCCCTCTACGCCACTCTCTCTATCAATTGCTCCACTCATGTGGGGTGTGAATATTAATGCTTCATATTTTATTTTGAGCGCTATTTTCGTGCTGTTTAGCTTTTAATATTGTACACTGGATAATTTTGTGGGCGTCGCTTGTTGATTTTTGGGCTTCCTTTACTTTTAGCGTATACATCAACCCCGGCCATATCCTTTTTCACTTCTGCCTCTTCTTCTGCTTTGTTGCTCTGTAATTATTTCGAGCTGTGCTTCAATGAAGTGCTGATTCATACTCTAAGCCTTTTTTTTTTTTTTTGTTGGAGTGTCGAAAAGCTTCACGGATTGTTTGGGGTCAAAATGCGAAGTGAAAGATATTTAAGTAAATCTCAATGGTAAGAGTATCTACTGGAATATTTTCACCTCTTTTGTAAAATACGCGAAATACGTTAAAGAGCGACGAAACGGAGCAGAGCAGAGTTGAGCAGAGTTGAGCAGAGCAACAACCAGAGCACGTTTTTAACATTCATGTTGAGTATTTGAATCCGGTTCTTCGCCAGTGCCAGCATTTGCTTTTGTCTGTTGGGAAATGCCAACGCGTCCCTCTGCTTGTCTGTCTGCTCTGTCCTGGCATCCTGGTTGTGTCTGTCTCTCTGTTTGTCTGTCTGTTTTGTCCAACTGTCGCTGTGTCTGATTTGTAAGATATTTTGCTATTTTTTATTGCCACACCATTTCAACTGAGCCGTCGCGTCGCTTCGCGTCGCATCGCTTTGCGTTGCGTCTCAGCTCAGCACGGCTCGGCATGACGCGTCCGTCGTCGTCGTCGTCGTCGTTGGCTACAAGCTAGCGGCGAAGCTTTTGCTCATGCCATTGAGTGGATTAAAGTGTAAATATTTAATGCATGCGATTTGTGCGGCTTACGTTTTTGTGCGGCCTGAGTTATTATTATGTACGAGAATGTAACCCGTATCTACTTCAATTCACAGGCAAAACTCTCTTATATAACACTACAGTTTAAAGCCTTTTAAAGTGATTTTCACGCTCACTCTTAGTTTATGAGATTTACTTGGTTATTGAGCTGCTCGGTCTGCGTTCTTACACATCATCGCTCATTAGTAAGCCAAAAAGTAAGCAATAAATAAAGTTTGCCAAAGCTCATAACTGGCCAACAACAATAACAACAACAACTGCAACTACAACTACAGCTGACTACAAAAGCTACAGCGACAATAACAACAACAACATCATGTTATTGTACTACTATATTGAAAGTTCATAATGCTGCTTGCTGCATGCTTGTCTATAGATAATGTGGCATGCCAGTTCAATGGCTGCAGCAGCAGCAGCAACAGCAGCAGCAGCAAAATCATCAACGGTTTTTATGCCACAGGCAAGTTGTAGCTGAAAAGTATCTAGCAGATACATGAACATCTATATGTATATGTATCTATGTATTCTATGTACATTGAATAGATAGAAACAAGCTGCACATACTTTGCAATACAGCTGCTTGCTACATTTATTTTTCGTTTTTGTTGTTGTTGTTTCTGAAGCAATTTCATGTTTTGTTAAAGTTCAAGTTGAGGTTTTTTTATAATACGCTGCAAAGTATGCTATAGATTTTTGCAAGCGAAACTGCAGACAAACCGCATAAAATTCATGAAATGTATCGCAAATTTTACAAGCACAATTATTAATTGAGTGCATTTTATATTTCACATTTTTTTTTTTGCACATACACACACACACTGTCGGCATTTTTTTTACAGTTTCGATATCGTCATTAAATGCATGTAAATCATAAAAAAAAAAAAAACAAAACAAAAAAAAAACAATAGCGAAATATATAAATAATTTTAATGCAGACACTGAAAGCTGTAAAATAAAAATATATGTACAAAAAAAATTAAACGGAAAGAGTATCGAATACCCTAGCTGATTACATTACAAACAAACACAAAAAAAAAAAACGATTGAATAATAAAAAAAATATATCAATAAAAAATCATAATAAAAAATAATTAATGTGTAATAAAATCTTATTAAATAATTAAAATGCAGAAAAAAATTAAAAGTAAATAAAATATAAATATTAAATACATTAAATAAAAATTTACATATTCAATAAGAAAATTAATAATATTAAAAAAAAATAATAATAATAAAGTATTAAATACATTTCAAATAAATAACAAAATATTAAATTATATAAAGAAACGCATATTCCCGCAGTAAGAAAACTAAAATAGTAAAAAAATAAAATAATAAAAAAATAAAATAATAAATATAAAAAAAAAATAAAAGTAAACACACACACACACACACACATACAGCATGAAAATTACAACAATTGAATAATATACATTTTAAATATAATCATTTAATTTGCGCAAATATTGATAATTTAATTTTAAGCTATAAATTTCCAAAGTGCTTTGGCCTCAAATTAATTTAATTAAAATGTTTAAACTATACAGAAATATATATATAAATATATATTCATATACAGTATGTTGCAATGTTGAAAAATATAACTACAGAATAAGTGAAAAAATAAATACCGTTAATTGAATGCAATGGAATTGTGCAATTGGAAAATAAGAGAAGCAACAAGAAATCTTTCATTAGACAATTTTTGCTTGAAATGACAAAATTACGCCCACTGAATCATGACCACGCCTTTATATGTTTCTCTCTCTCTGCTCTCTCTCTCTCTCTTTCTCTCTCTCTGCTCTCTCTCTTTCTCTCCCACTCTCTCTCTCTCTCATTACTAATTAAGTTTGAACGTGTGTTTAACGACAGCTAAATGAACTACCAAAAACAGAAACACAGGCGCACAACATACTAGAAAAGATAACGACACACTCATTATCATTCCGTGCACAACATACACACACACGCAGACAGGCAGGCAAGCAAGCGACACGACATATGCCATATACATTGATGGGGGGGAGTGTGGTGTGGACACGTTTCACACGCAAAAGACGAAAGATTTTTGGATCGCACAGATTGACATAATGACAATGAAACGCCCAAATCATTGGCCTAAGCTAGAAACAAAGCATGTGCGGTATGGCAGTGGATATATATCTATATATGTGTGAGGAAAGGGGAATATGTATGTATGTGTGTGTGGGCGTTAGACACTGTGCAATTATAGAACCTGCCCGGATAATTCCAAACAGAAGCCAGAAATTTGCAATGATTTTATGTGGCTTTAAAGAGCCGAAAAGCCGACAGTACCCAAAAGAACAGCAGCGTAAGCAGAGACGAACTGAAAGTGAGTGTGAGAGCGAGAGTGCGAAAGCATTGGCAATCTCTGCACATTTCCAGTTAATAATCATCATAATCTCCTGCTGTGTTCAAAGTTGGAATTTCTGCAAAGGATTTCAACATTATTTCTGCCAACATACTCGAAGCTTAAGTTCTGGCATTTAATGAGGCTTTCAAAACAATTATGTGTTCGTGTTCATGCGTGTACGTGCGTGTGTATCTATGCTTGTATGTTCGGCTGTGTGTTAGTGACATTATTAATATTTAAGATATTGTTGCTAGAATAGAATAGAAATTTTGCTGTACAAATACTAGAGCAAATATATAACTAGATATATATAACTATGTATATAATTATAGATATGCAGTTGCATTTTTGACTAGATAAAATGACACCTGAGCTGTGTGCTAAATTTAATTAAAGTTTCGCTTGTTTACAGTTCACAATTGTTGAGTTAGTCAAGCCATAAGGATACTCTGTCATTGTTTGTACAGCTCGTCTCACTGTTGCTTCACACTCCACACTCTGTACGAGTGTGTGTGTGCGTGTATGATGGAGTATGCATGGACATGACGGTGTCAACTGCCGCCGGGTAAAGAAGTTGACAGCAGCAATACTATGACAAAGAGAGAGAGAGAGAGAGAGAGAGACAATGAGGCAAACAGACTTGATGCCACAAGTGTGTGTGTATGCTATGCTCGTCTTGAATGTTAATATTTGCGCTTTCAATTCGCAAGCTCGCTTCAAGTGACAATTTATCAACGTCCATTCTAGCTATACTGCTTGCACATAACAACAGTCAAGCAGCTGCTATCTCACTTTAACAACGCTTTAAAAGCGCAACGTGGCAAAACTACTTTAAGCCACAAAATTGAGACATGAATGTAATTGAAGTATGTTTGCAGCATGCTACATTTGCTTGCACTGTTTTTTGCAATTATTTAAGCATTGCTCATGCATTTCCTGCCATTTAATATGAATTAAATTTGAAATTCTTATGAATTTCTATGTTTATTTGCTAGCTAGCAACATTTTTGTGCAACAAAAGAGCAAAATATAACCAGGCAGCAACTAGCAAATGCTGCTTTAGCTATTGTCCCCAAAACCTACTGCGTATGTGTGTGTGAGTGTATAATACACACATATATGTATATATATATCCTTTAGCTGTGTCAGCAACAATGCTAGAAATCCAAATAGAAATCTTTTTTGCCTTTTGTCTATATTTTGCTAGTCTTTTATTGTAATCTTTTTACTTGCATTTTCTTTTTTTTTTTTGCAAGTTATTTACTTTAAGTGCTTCGAATGAAAATTTGCTGAATAGAATTGAAAACCTCAAGCTACAATTATTACAGATATTTTATTTAAAAACTAGTAAAATATTTTCTTTATGCAGCTAAGTAATAGACTTTTTGTAACTACCTTTAAAATGCAGTTGTTGTTGTTGCTGTTATTGTTGTTGTAGCAACAGAACAATTCATCAACAAGTATGCAAAAACAGGATGTATTTATTTGTCAGTGCGTTGAAAACATCCTGTCAAATGAATTATGAAATATTATTTCAACTTTGCTGCAATATTTTTTTTTTTATACCCTGTAAATTTTATTACTACTCTATAAGGTTGCTTGCACACATTTTTAAAATTTTTACAGTTTATTGCAAATTTTTTTTTGCATATAAAATAAAATTTGCTTTCATTTTTCATTATAAAAATATTACAAAAAAAATTTTATATAATTTTATAGCAAATTTTAAAGTAAGTAATAAACACTTGCTAAAATGCGCATTTGTTTTTTTTTTATCTTTTATTCGATCTTAATCTTAAATTCTCTGCATACTTCTACTTCTTCTTAGCTGCTTTCAAAAGGCTCAGCACGTTGTTTTCTTTCTCCATTCACAAATGTTTCTTGTCATTTGACTTGCAACAAAATATTTTGTAAGACAAAAATTGAAAAACCAAAAAAACAAAAAAAAAAAACTTCTCTTTATCTGTTTAGTTCATTGCCAAGAAAACAGCTGCTGAACTCTGGCACAGCTTGAAGAACAATGATGTAGAAGTGGAAAAGAAGTGTAAAGAAATGTAAGATGTTCTTGGTTAAAATGAAATATTTAAATAGGCCATCTCGATGCGAAAAAACCCCTTTGCAAAGAAGTGTCCTTAAAGTTTGCACATGGATTATGTTAGGGATTTCGTGTGTTGCGCTTACACACAAAAAAAAATGGAAAAAAAAAACACAAAAACCTTTAGGCTCTTCTCTCTGCCAGCAAATGTTGGCAATGTTTTTCTAAATCCTTAACCTACTCGTCTGCCACTGTCTCTACTGCCTCTACTGCCCCAATGCCTCGTTGCCCCTATAGCTACTATACAGCTCCAATACGTAGTCGTTTAAGGTCGCTTCAGGCATTTTGTTGTGTTGCGTTGTGTATCTTTTTCTGTGGGGTGTTTTGTTGTTGGTTTTACGGCTAACCGAGCAAATCGTTTGAGTTGGTCATGCAAAGTGCCAAAGTTTTTACACCACCCACCCAAAAAAAGGTTAAAGGGAGCCGCATTCAAATGGTTGCTTAAGTAAAAACATATTAATAATGGACATGATGCTATAGTGCGTTAAACTTTTAGTTTTATTGCCTGTTGAAAAATGTCTCTCTCTCTCTCTCTCTCTGTCTATCTATTGTCTGTGTGTTTGGGAGGTAGCAAAAAGAAAAGAAAAACATAATAAAATCTTTGTCTGTAAGAACAATTAGTTAAATTACTGCAACTGATAGCTGATAGTTATTGAATAACATTATTCAAGGGTAGAAAAAATGTTTAATATTCAGCTTTTACTTGTTGTAAAATGTTGTAAATTTTTTGTGTAATACAATAAGCTAAAGTCGTCTCTGGCACTTTTAAAATGACAGCAAACAATTCATGAATTGCTTAAACAATGAAAATTGTAAATATGCAATCGATATTCCTTGCAGTTTTCTTCTTCAACTGCTCCTGCTACTGCTCCTGCTGCTCTACCATTAATTGCATTCGATTGAATGCTCTAAAGACAATGCAAGTAGCTTGAAAGCGAAAGAGGATTTGTTTCAGCATTGTGCTGCTTGAATTTTCATTGAGTACTGAGCCTGACAGAAAGCGACTTTCATTTTGTTGCTACACGACAGAGCTAAGAGACTTTTCACTTCATTGTCCTGTCTAGTAGCGACTGCTGTCTACTGATGCTGCAACAGCAAAAGCAGCAACAGCAGCAGGCAGCTGCAATTGCGTCACTTTACTGTAATGTTCCAGCTGCTTGCAACAACTACTACTGCTCCTTCTACACTTTGAAAACTCTTTCAATGTGTGCGTTGATTTAATTTATGGTCGCTTTGGTCCAACAGCAGCAGCAGCAGCAGCAGCAGCAACAACCAGACTGTTCGCCATTTCAGATAAATGTGTCTGTGCTTCGACAATGGTTTTTGGGGAATTGTTGAAGTTGCCATTTACCAGCCGAATTCTGGCGAAAACTCAATGCGAAAACTTTGCGGTTACCATGACTGACCACAGCTGACCATAGCAATGACCACAAGGTAAAACTGCACTCACTCGATGACGAAGTAGATAAGAATAATTTATGTTGATGCCGCATGAATTGTCTCTCAGTCTCACTTTATATACATACATATATGTATGTGTGTGTGTGTATGTGCAACATGCGCAAATTAGACATGCAGACAAATTTATTGGCCCAACAAATCTTCATCTCATTTTTTTTTCTCTATCAGTCTCTCTCTCTCTCACTCTCAGTGAGAGCTGCCTCTGTATTAAAATATTGTTTACAAAGTGCTGAATGAGTTTAAGTTGACACTGAGAAATGAACTGTTTAAGTATGTGTCGCCATTTTTTTTTTTGGTTTTTAAAGCCAGCAACGAAATTGAACAAGATGAAGATAAAAGATGCAATGAGAAATGTCTATGAATCAAATGTGATTGAAAATGCAAAGACTATGCTGAGAGATAAATGAGAGCATATAGAGAGACAGAGAAAGAGAGAGAGAGAGCGAGAGACAGAGAGAGAGAGACTAGTGAAACTGTCTTTTAAACTTAAAAGTAAATATATGAAAGCTTTGCTATATAATTAAGATTATAAACTTTTGTGATTTATCGAAACATTTTTGCTTTGAACACTTTTGATGCTGCCTTAAGACTGAGGAAAATCTAAAGAAACGTTTGATAATAAATACAATGTCAGCTATTTTTGTCATTTTAATTGAAATGCCAGGCCAAGTTATTGTTATTATTATTATTATTATTATTATTTCGTTGCCTTACTATCACATAAATGTTGATGTAGCAGCTAAGCAGTTTATTTTCAACCCTCTTTTGTTCCTCCCTCTCTCTCTCTCTCCCCGTAAATTTATACTTAAAATTTCACCCTCATTTTAGTCAAGCTTGTGATAGTTTTTCGAGATGTGTTTGCAACGCTATGAAAATAATTTTAATGGCATTTAATTTACGCAAATGCAACAGTTAAAAGCTTTTTCACTTTTCACACTTTTCTTCTCCCAATGCCAAATCTGATTATTTTGTGCTTTGTTTTGCATTTTAAGTTCACAGCAGGGCAAGGAAGTTGTGCAAAAGCAGCATGAGAATTACGCTGCTGCTGTTGCTGCTGTTGCTGCTGCTGCTGTAATTATAATTGTTTAGTCAGCTGCTTTTTGTTGTTGTTGCTGTTGCTGCTGTTGCTCTTGTTGTTTTGTAGCAGTATGTAAAAGGTGTTAAGCGTATGATAAACGCAATTAGTACAACGCATCACAATTCATACAAAAAGTTTTTTCGCATTCAAAATGCACAACAACAAAATGGTGAAAAAAATAATAAATAAACAAAGTAAAATCTGTATAAAGTGTTTTTGGTCAAATGCAAAAGGACATACGCTTTGAGTAATGAGTACTTGGCCCATATAACCCCAAAACCGCACAAAAAAAAACCTGACTAAAAAACATTTACATTCTCTTTCTTCTATTCTATTATTATATATATATATATTTTACTGTATATGCGGTTTTCTTCTGGCTCGTTGCAAAAGCATTTGAAATGAGCAAACATTACAAATGTGCGGTCAACTTTAATGGAGTCAGTTTTGGCACAAACAGGAAACATACATTTCAGACTCACTGTATATATAACTACTACTACTACTACTATATGTATCTCTGCTATTTATGCAATACTCTGTTTTACTAAATAAATAAATTTACTTGAACGCAAAATTGAAAGCAAACATAAAGTTCAAACAATTTTTGCAATCTATGCCAAACTCAATGCATATATTGAGATTTTCTTTTTCTTTTTTTTTTATATATATTCTTCACATTTTTTTATTTTTTTTATTATTTTTTTTGCAATATCTAAAGTGTAAATGAAGTTTTGTTTACTATTTTATAAATTGCTTTTGATTATATGCAAATTGTAAATGTTGCCTTGCATAGCAGCAAATGTTAAAAAATAAATAAAAAAAAAATAAAATAAAAAAAAAAATTATATGCTGATAGAAAAAAAAAAAAACTGAAGAGCAGCGTTAGATAAGCTGCCAAAGGAAATAAGTTCAAACAAAAGTTAACTGCTTCATGCCGAAGATTACATACACTTTCAAGCTGAACTGAAAAGTTGTTTATGCAAAAATCTCCAGAAGGACAGTCGCACGATTAGACTGCAACATCGCTGAATAAAAATATAAATAATTTCGATTACTTGTCAAACTCTTGACTAAAATAAATAGAATCCACAGTAAGTGAATAAAAATTGTATTGCATTTATGTAAATTCTTATTGTTTATGCACTTTAATAGCATAACAAACTTTGAAATACTTAACACTATCATTTGTCGCATTGTCGCATGCTTATAATTCCCAAAGGGTTTCTAGCACATACTTTGGCAAATTGTGTGCTAAAAAACAAAAAACCAATCATAAAATATTTTACTTTTCTAATCCTATTAGTGAAGAGTTTCGTTTCGTTTCGTTACGTTTTCCATACTTTAACATTGTGTTCAGGCTCTTTTAACTGTTTCAGTTCATTAAACACTTCAGTTGATTGTTGCCAAATTGCTTAAAGCGATTTCGATACCCAAAAAAAAATCAGCAAGCGCAAGCAGTGGCAGCAAGCAGCGACAGCCAGCAGCGGCAACGTGTACTAATTCAACGTTTTACAAGCAAATACACTCGTAATACCAAAGAGCAATTCCCTATTATTGTAATCCAGCTAAAATTCAATCAAAAGCTCTGTCATTTACCCGGTCACGCTCTTCTTTCCCTGCCACCAGCCAGAGTCGCCATAAAGAAAAAAAAAAAATCAAAGACGACAAAAATAAAAGTAAAGTCATGGAAATCGCAGCAATTATCTGCCTGCGACAGCGCGCCCACAAGCGCAAAGCAAAATAAAATCTCTCTCACACACACACACACATACTCAATTGGCAGAACGTTATTTCTGGTACTGCTCTCCTGCTACTATGCCTGACAAAAATGTAACGAAAAATCATTGAACGACAAGCCAGCAGAACAGTAGAAAAAGAAAGCACACACAAAAAAAGAAAAAAAAAGAAAGAAAATAATAATAGAAAGAGAGTAGAAAGTAAAAAAAAAAAAAGAAAAAAAAAATAATATTTACTTTTACCATGACAATGTCTCTCTGTTGGCACTCATTGCCACGCCTCCTACTGTTGCTCTTCTACACCCATGTTGACTTTAACAACAGTCGCAGTAACTTTTGATGGTGTGCTAGCTATGGCAGATTATCAGCAGAGAACGAACATAGAGAAGAAGAAATGTGCTATGCTGGTAGAGTGAGGGGTACACAAATAGCTTGAGAATGGGAATTGGGAATGTTGAATGGTAAGGGGAAGAGTCGTCCTGCTGGTCCTGGGTATTATTGGCTTCTGATTGGGGATTATGTTTTTAATTGACAAACTTGAATAGATAACGACGTTGTCAGCAAGAGAAACTCGCATAAAAAGTGACGACAAACGAATGCATAACAAGCAACTTGTTGTTGTTGTACGCCAGCAGCTCTCCTCTAGTTCACTTCTCTTCTGTTGCTGTTGTTGTTGTTGTTGTTATTGCTTATTTTTTGTGCTCTTGTTTTTGCTTGTTGTTATTGGCATAAAATGGAAATTGATACGCAGCCGGAAGGCGAATAGCATTTTACAAGTGTAGGTGAAGCTAAAGCTTATTGCATCCATAGATGCTAAACATACAAAGAGAGAGAGCGAGACAGAGAGAGAGAGGGCAAGCATGCTGTACGCCCACTATATTGGCCTCTGTGGCACATCAAGCTGCCAGACAGCTGACAGATACATTTCAACTACCTATGATATTTATAAAGGAAAGAGACAGAGCCAGCCACAGACAAAAAGAGAGAGTGAGAGAGAGAGAGAGAGAGAGTGAGACTGTGGTCAGACTTTTAGCTGCTACTGATTATGCCTTTTGGTTGAAGCAAGTAACTTGAGCTGATAAGAGCTGATTAAACAAGTAACACAACTAGAGTTGCATATGCACGACTCTAAGATACCCGGTAGCTATAAGCTGAAAATTTATAGAGTTGCATTTAATATTAGCACTGCGTGTTTACCGGGTATAAAGTGTAAAGAAAATGCAAAATGAACAAGTAAGAAAGCTATAGTCGAGTATGCTCGACTATATAATACTCGGTGTCCAATGTTATATTATATATTTATTTAGCTCGTGCTGCGCACTCGTCAATTTTAAGTTAATTTAAAAAAAAAAAATTAAAAAAAATAAATAAAAAAATCGTCTCAAGAATCGAACCGTGGATCTCTTGCACGCCAGTTCAACCCTCTGAGCCAACTGAGCCACACTCTTATAGTAAAACTTCCATATTCATTATCCGATCTGTACCAAATTTCATCACACATATTCCGGATAAACATATTCTAACTTTGTACCAAATTTCATGTCATGTAGCTTGTCTGGGTGTGGGTGCTGTGCTGGTTTTTATCGATTTATGGAGGCGGTGTGGGGCGTGGCAAAAATCCAAAATAAACTTGATCTGCCTGCAAACACTACAAACACTGTGCAAAAAAAATGAAGTCTCTATCTCTTATAGTCTCCGAGATCTGTGTGTTCATACGGACGTACAGACGGACAGACGGACAGACGGACAGACGGTCAGACGGACAGACGGACAGACGGACAGACGGACATGCTCCAATCTGACTCGGCTGTTGATCCTGAGTCAGAATATATATACTTTATGGGGTCGGCCACGCCTCCTTATGGGTGTTACATACATTTGCTGCTGTCACAAACCCAATATACTCTTGGTACCCCAATGGGCACCGAGTATAAAAATAAAATTCGAACTAGTCAGAGAATAAATACAAAAAAAATTAAAATCAATTCAATTTGAATTAAATTTAATGCTTTCTGCTGCAGCTCAACAAATGCCCAAAGATGTTGAACTAAAATTTGTGATTTATGCACAGCAAAATCCAAAATGCAAAATAAATTAATATTAAATATTATTTACTATTAAAATTGAGCAATAAAATCTGTTAGTCGAATGGAGTTATATGTACATATATACAGTATATATAACATAGTAAATATATATATATATTTATAGTAAACTGAACAAATTATGGCAATGTCATGTAAATTTTATGAACATTATGCATAAGTCGCCCCATTGGTAATTACATAATAAACAAAAGGTGTGGCCAATGCCAATATACTAAACACTTAACACTTGAATGAAATTTGACAATGTGAATGTGACTACGAATACGAATATATATACGAATGCGAATACATATTGTGAATATGCACATAAAATACAGCATACAAATCGACAATCTCAACACAAACACTGACAGATAGAGAAAGCTAGAGCTACAGCTACAGAGAAACTTTAAGCAAACGAAATGAACAAACAAAACAAAACAAAACAGAACAAAACAAATGTGTAAACATAACAACAATGTGAACAATAATTTCGATTACAGCATTTGGCCTGGCCTCAAATTTGTGTTAGCCGCAGATGCAATTAAATGCAAATCGATTGTGCTTGTTATTTGGGTGTATGACACGCCCACAATCAAGTGGTAAATGTGCGAGTATATAAACATATTTCTCTCTCTCTCGCTCTCTCTCTCTCTCTCTTTCTCTGTGTGTGTAGATACATAATCAACTTACTTGAAATGCAATGAATGTGCCATAGCAAGTCGAATATCTTTACCTGCAGTTAATGAGCTTTTCTTGTACTTCGTCTTCTGCTTCTTCTTCTTCTTCTTCTTCTTCTTCTACGACTGACAATTTATAGAATTAATTGAAAATAATTGTACATATTTTATGCCAACAATTTATTAATTAAAGCATGGATTAAAGTTTTATGTTTTCTCCCATAATATGGCTCAAAAAAAAAACCATTTGAAAATGTCCAAAAATTATTCGCACGTAAAACAATAAATTTTCATAATAGCCTCGCGCACAACTCTAAATCTCATGAGTAGACAGACAGACAGACAGAGTGAGAGAAAGAGTGAATGAGACAGAGAGTAGTAGAAGTTTAACTCATCGCCCACACATGGCTAGCCATGCCCATTTTTGGGACTTTGCCCACGTGTAAAGTGCAAAAGCGCAACATCAGCGAAATGGGTCACTGCAAAAGGCAAGCGATGCTAGCATAGACAGAGAGAGAGAGAGTGAGGAAAAATGGCAGATGAGTAGAGATGAAAGCGGACAGGAGACTAGGGCCAACAGTTGTCGGGGCAAGCTAAAGCTTACCGTTATTTGTATGCAAAGCAGCAGCCCAAAACCGACAAAAACAACAACAACAACATGATGCGACACTGCAGCGACACAAGCCAACTGCCATTCAAAGTCAGCCAGGAGCAACAACAGCAGGGATCTAGAACACAAATACACAAACACACAGACACACACGCACAC
Organism: Zaprionus obscuricornis; assembly: GCA_037044475.1. Lineage (NCBI taxonomy): Eukaryota > Metazoa > Arthropoda > Insecta > Diptera > Drosophilidae > Zaprionus > Zaprionus obscuricornis. The sequence continues at coordinate 26,481 of JBAMBR010002963.1, forward strand.
ACATGCATGCAATCTGACTGCCTGACGGGCTGCAGATGGCAAGCAATAGCAGCAGCAGCAGCAGCAGCAGTAGTATTGAGTCGAGAGTTGAGAGTCGAGAGGTGAATGTAAGAGAAACGTGTTTCAATTTTTATGACATTTCAATGCAGTTTATGTCAGCGAAACGAGCCAACGGCCAATCACAGCACTGATGAAAATGTAGAAAAAAAAAAAATTCGAGTAGTTTGTAAAACGAAAATTCTCGTTATTTTTTTTTCTGACAATTCAAAAATTTTTAGCTTGAGCCCAAAAATGGCATGCAAAACATATTTTTGTTGAACATTTTGTAGCAATTCAATTGAAAATGTAAAACATTGTAAACGGGAAAAAAAAAGGAAGACAAACTGCAAAACCAGAGAAATATCTATTTATGGCAGACTATATGATAAACGCAGCAAAATGATCTAAAGAAATCAGAATTTTATTATGCTTTTTCAACCTGTCGTGCACACAAAATATTTGAATGTTTATAATTTCAAGTGATTAGAGACAGAAAGCGAGAGACAAGCAGACAAATAAGACAGACATAATATTGAGACAATTAGCTTTTGTAAATGCTCTTAATTGAGTTATAAAGTCTGCAGTCAATGGATTGTTATGAATCCGCCTTAGTTTCAAGTTTTGCTGTTTATTTATTATGTTACCGTTACCCTTTGTGTTTGTGTGTGTGTGTCTGTCTCGCGTCTTTGTGTGGCAATGTCGAAAACAGAATGTTCAAATGTTTTCCTTACTAATTTATCATAATTAATCATGCGTACATAATTCAAATATTTATATTAAGATTATGTATGCTGCTGCTGCTGCTGCTGCTGTTGTTGCTGCTGCAAGCATGAAATTGATGTGTGTAAATATTTATAAATAGTTTTGTAAACATTCAAATTTTACATTAAATACAATTATTTCATTAAGTTATTATAAAGTTCTAGTTACATTTTCTTATATCTATAACAAGTTTATTTTGAATCCTTTCTAATTTTTTTTTTGATTTTTTTTTTTTTTTTGTTTTTTTTTGTTCTGCATTTGAAAACAAATATAAAATTAGAATCATCAAGGGCAAGTTAAGTGTTGCAATAAATCTTGAGCTTAACATGTGCTGAGACTCCTTCACTGAAGACGTGACTAACATATAGACAAAGTTTAACTACACGCGCACAAAAGTATGCAACGAAAAAAAAATGTTTTTTTCCCACAGACTCAAAGGCAAAGGCAAAAGGCAACGGTAACGGCAAAAGAACGAAAGAAGGCAACAAAGTCTTGTGATAAATTAACGCATTAAAGAAGGTAGAGAAAGAGATGAGAAGAAAGTAGAATGGAGAATGAAGAGAATGCGGCCATGTTTCTGCTTTTAATAACACAAATTGCAATCGAATATGCGAAAAGGAGCAAAGAACGTTGAACGAAATAAGAATGCAAAATGAGTAAAACAAAGTATATATTCAAGAAGAAGAAGAAGCAGAGGAAGGAGAAGCTAAAGAAGTAAAAGAAATGTTAACTCAATTTGGTTGAATAAATGTTGCCAGCTGTTAAACGTTTTGTTGCAAGTAGTATAATTAACTTAAATTAAGCAAACTTCTAGCATTGATATGCTATCAATTACTTGAAAACAGAAAATGAGAGAGAGAGAAAGAGAGAAAGAAAGAGTAAAATAGACAAACAAATCAACATGAATATAAACAAATAGTTGCTGCATATAAATAAACTAAACAAATTTACACAGCAACAGACAAAACTTGATAGAGCAGCAGCAGCAACAGCAACAAGAACAACAACAACAACAAATGCAGCGACAAATTGCAAAGCCTTAATCAAACAGCATTTAGTGCTGCCAGCAGCTCATGCAATTGTACAACTGTGCAACTGTGCAACAAAATCAAAGGCAAACTCATGCCAACTCAACTGGTCAATAAAATGGCAAACAATAAAATAGTTCGACAAATGTAAATAAACGTGTTGAACATACACACATACATCTATATATAAACACACATACACACACACACACACACATAGAAAGAGAAACCCACATATAGAAAACTATGTGGCAAAAGTCTCTATATGTATCAATGGCAATATCTCTGCGGCTGTGCCACATTTCGGAAATTGAAAATTTCACAGCAAATCGAAGAACACAGCAGCAGCAGCAGCAGCAGCAGCGCAAAGAGAGCAAGAATTCAGGTAAAATTGCCCTGTGCTTGGCAGTAGGCTGCTTTTACTCGTCTTACGCTACCAATCACACACAAGCAATCTTTTCTCTTGCTTCTCTCCTCGTCGTTCTTCTTCGTCTTCGTCGTATTTTTTTTTTTTTTTGAGAGTGCAAGAACTAAACGCTGTCATAGCGGCAACCGCAGCCAAAGCCACAGTCGCAGCACCCGCAGTTTTGTTGCATGCCACTTGAGGCAGAGAGCTGTAGCAGCAGCAGCAGCTATTGATTGACGTCATGTCTTTTGATTTCCCATGTGTGAACAATGCAGCCGTCCGTTGCAGCCACAGCAAGAAGAATGCAAAAGTAGGCAATGCGTAGCACACATACGTGTGTATGTGTGTATGTCTGTGTGTGTGTGTGTGTCTGTGGCACTCAAATTGAGTTGCTGCAAATTTCCTTTTTGACATCTACTGTTTCTTGTAAAAAAAAAAAAAAAAGCATGAATGTGAAAACTTTACGCATTTCTCATATTTACAAAAGAAATAAAAAGAAAAATAATAAAAAAAAAAAAAACTTATGAAATTGAGCTAACAAAATGTTGACTGAAAACTGCAATAGTATCGTTTGCCAATATACAATATTTACCATATCGACAAAAAAAAATTAAATAAATACATTTATCAAAGCATTTTACTAATCTCTGCAGCTTATTTCATATGCAGCTATTCGTATAAAATTTAAAAAAAAAAGCAAAATTTATTTGATATTTTATTTTGTGTGTATAAATTTTATTTTACTTTCGTTTGACAATTCATTTTTGATATCAATTTCACTGGCAATATTTTGCAGCATTGCTATGCTGTTTGTATAAATGTAACTCTCTGTGTGTGTATGTGTGTGTATGTGTGTGTGTGTAATTTGATTGTAATGTTAAACTGATCAACTGATGCAATTTTATGATACAAATCAACGCCCAACTGTTGCACTATTCTATTGCAATGAGCGCGCAAATTCAATAAATTATCTTTTCAATTTTGTGAACTACTGTAAAATGGGCGACAGACTATAAAATCAGAGATATAAAGATAGAGAACATAGAAAATTGCAAAAAAAAAGAAGAAAAAATAGAAAAGCTAAAGAGAAGAAAATAGAATATAATTGAATTGAAAGTTTTGCAATCTAAGCCGATTTACAATTGCGTAATGCAAATATTTTGCTTTAATTTTACTAAAAATCTCATTTACACAATTTTCTATGCGAAGAAGAAATCCTTTAATACTTTAGACTAAGTCAAGAATATTCTTAGCATTTAGCATTAAAGATGCTTTTGTAAATGTTAAATTCCGTCTAATTGCATTTGCATATTTTGATTATATGCTAAGGGAAATGAAAGTGCCAAATGCATTGAGCTTGACTAAACGTTTGTGGATGGGGTGACGGGTGTTTTTTGAGGTAATGGAGCAAAGTCATGCAGGAAATTTGACTTGAACGGATATGTGTATACAAAAGGCAGGAAATGAAATCAATTCTGAAGTAAAACTTATATTAATTGTAATTAAATAATATTAATTCATTTCATTTTATGCTAAACTTTTGCTTAACACGTGTCAATAATTATATTTAACACATCGACTAAAAGAAATCAAATTAAATATAAAACTTGAAGTCAATCAGTAAACAATTACAATGCTAAAAGTTTCGACATAATTAATGTAATTTCAACTTTTACTTTTTGCTTTATATATATGGCGCACTCTAGCGGTTGTTTGCGGTACTACTTATCCATGACACAATCAAGTTTGTGCAAAAGACAGTTAAAGCGCCCTCTAACAGTTGTAACTTAACAGTCATGTTAACTAACAGTCGCAGTTGTAATGTTAACAGTATTTCATTAATGTTAAGCTCGCAGTCTGCGCAAATTGTAAATTTCTGCAATAAAAATGCAAATTTTTTTTTTTTTGACTAAAATTAATTATTTTTTTTATATTTATATAAAACATGCGCGACATTTGTACAACTATGACTATGAGATGATGATACTTATAATTAATAAATATTATATATATATATTTATTTTTATATTACATGCAACGTAATATTTGCACACACAACCATTACAACAATTTTATTTTCCTATCTGCTGATAATAGCTTTTAGCTTTTTTCATTTTAGGCTTAAAAGCAATAGACAAAAGTCCAATAAAGCGCATTGAAGGCCAAAAACATGCCTGGAAATAATAAACGTGAACGTCTATCGATCCACATGGCAATCTCTTGTGGTGTCATGGTTGTAAATGTTGGTGGATCCTTTTCGGTCTTTTTATCCTTATCAATATCCACAACATGATCATTTGTTGAACGTTCACTGCAAACAGAAACATCATCTGCGCATTCGGTGCGTATAATTGGTAAATTTGGCTATATAAAATAAATATATATAATAACTGGCAAGATTTCTATAAGCAACTTTTGCAACTTACATGAACTGTCAAATAATTATTGAAACCAGGATTTACAGTTCCATTACCATTGCGTACACTTTCAGTGCTGCTGACAATATTATCGAGGCTGGAGCAGGAACGTGCACGTGAATCATTGCTTAAACTGCCGCCAATTTGTCGACGTGATGGGCGTGGCGTTAATGTTGATTTTATAATATATTTACTATTCACTTTCTTTAATTCAATATTCTCTTTGCGTCGCCATATTGTATTTACAAATGCAAATTCCACTAAGCTGCCAAAGATGAAGAATGTGCAACCGATGAACCAAACTTCCGATACCTTAATATAGCTGACCTTGGGCAATGTTTTACTCTGTGACGACGATAATGTTATGAATGATAACATTGTGCTGGTGCCTATAAAAAATAGAATTTATTATTATCCAAAATGCTAGAAATTTTTTAATTTTCTCTGCAGTTGATTTACCCAACATTATGCGTGGTGGTGAGGCATCGGCTTGTAGCCAAAATGATACCCAAGAAATGGCAACAATCATCATAGATGGCAAATAATAATCCAATAAATAAAAACCAATTTCACGCTGCAAACTAACTGTAAAGCTCAACGAACTATAGTCGCCCACTGTAAATAGATAACGATAATGTAAAATCGATAACGATAAAAAAAAATCTATATTATAATTACTGAATGCACCGTGTCGCAAATTTTGATCATCTGAATGTACAGTGGTTGTATTATGCCAAAATTCAGCTAAATTATATTCAGTTAGACGCATATCAGGATCAAAGGATATAGGCTTATGACTTTCCCATTCCAGCACAAGATCGGAAGTATTATACATCCCTAAAAAAAAATTAGAAATTATTAGAAATTATTTCACATGTTGTTCAAGTTACTAAAAGTTACTTACAGCTTTCCAGCACCGTGGAACAATATTGCTGATCAAAGGGAAATTTCTTAAAGTTCATCCAACAGTAAAGTGAAGCTTGTAAACGTGTCGAGATAATAACATTGCCATCACGTGATATGGATGTTAAAACATCCTTCTCATCGGTACCCAATATGCTTGATTCACGTTCATTGGCAAAGAATATATGTGGCAGCCAGAGACGTTCACTTAAATGCTTTTGACCCAATATCGTTTCACGTCGTTCTGGCGCAAATTCTTTATAAGCAAGACGCTTATCTTGAAAGCTAAGTTGCAGCAGTGCATGCGTTTTAAATTGCAACAGATCTGAGTTGAGATTCTGTAGGAGATAAACATAGATGCGTGTTTTTACCACAATGGGTAAACGTTTTGAAGTCTCTTTGTCGTATTCTATAATGAGAAAATTAAAATATAGAAAATCAATATTACATTTCATTGTAATGTAA
>JBAMBR010002963.1:37500-118825 GCA_037044475.1 Zaprionus obscuricornis
ATGTGCAAATTTGATGCAGCAACATTAACAGCAGCAGCAGCAGCAGCAATAACAGTCGTAGTATTTCTTGTTTGTACAGCAACATTAGCATATCGAGATGAAATACTAAAGTGTTGAATGTTAAATATTGTAATGTTTTTAGCTGTTATAGTCTACGTATGTATGTGTGTGTGAATGTGTGTATGATCGCTGCGATATAAATTTCGATGATTGTAATTAAGCATTTGGCGAGCGGCGAGCGGTTTCAGTTTGTAATATTTGCTCAAGGCACACGCTTCGCTTGTTGTGTTTAAACAAATGCTCAGCGGTAGTAGAGAGACAGCGAGAGTGAACAGGTGTTAGAGAGAGTGAGACAGAGAGAGAGAGAGAGAGAGAGAAAGAGAGAGAAATATGCACATGATTTTGTGCAAATTAATTATAAAACTCAACATATAAATAATTATATAACTTGTTATTATTATTATTATTGTTATTACTGTTTGTTTGTTGCTGCTGCTGTTGTTGTTGTTGTTAAAACAGTTCAACAAACCAGCAATGTTTGAAAACTGTTTAATTCTTATCAGCTTACAATTATGAAAAACAATCATTGATTATTGATTATCAATTGAATTATTTATTGGTTGAACAAACTTTCAATATGACAACGAACGATGCTGCTGCTTACTTGACGGATTATGCTTAAAGGTCGAGCTCTTCAAACAAATTAACAATAACAAAAGCAGCAAAACAAAAGTAAAATATAAATAAAAAAAAATAATAATAATGCAAAATCTTTGCGACGTGACATAGAAATATGTGTGACAATAATTGAAATTGAAGTAATAATAAAATGAAAAAAAAAAATTATAAAAAATTGCCAATAACGAAATTGAATTAATAACATATACAGACAGTAGCTGAAAGCCCTGATCATGATCATGATCGTGCCTGCACTGTCATTTAATTGATTTTCAATTTTGACATTATTGAATTGTTAAATGTTAAATATCTTCAGCGAATCTTTAATTGATTTTTAATTATTAAAAATGCGAATAATTTTAGCTACTTAGTCAGAGCGTCAAGTGTAACTAAATCTAATAAATAAATAAAGTTAAAGCGCGCTTTCCTCTTTAAATTTAAACAAATTTATTCAGTTTATAATTCTCAAGAGCAATGAGTATGTTTTGTCTGTCAACAATTTATTTATTTTTTTTTTATTTTGTAGTTATTAAAATTGCGCGTCAATTAGATAAAAATGAAATGAAAAGAAACCTCCAAAAATGTAAGCTACTTTATATTAGCATCATTTTTAGCCATCATAAACATCATAAACAGTTAACAGTAGAAGAAAATAATAAAAAAAAAAAAAACATAAATACAGTAGGCATAATAATAAGTTTTTTTTTGCAAAGATTTTTTTTTTTTATTTTAAGACTCGTTTTTTTTTTTTTATGTGTGTCAAATATGCCGAAAAAAAAAAATAATAATAATAATAATGTTATTTTTATAATTCTCGTTAAATAAAGTAAATTTATAAATTTTATTTATAAATTTTTATTGAACTTTGTAACTGCGTCAATTTTGTGTCTGTTTGTATTGACCAAGTTCAAGAAATTTCCAGTGCATAATTTGTTGTTGCTGTTATTGTTATTCCTTTTTTATCGTAACTTTAATTAAATAACTCGAGCAGCGATAACTAAACAAGAAAGCATTTTTAATTATTATTGCGCCGTTTATTTAACAATAAAATTGTTTTGTTTAATTTTCATACGCTTTCTTCTGTCGTCATGCGGGGCGTATGCGCAATGTCGACAAAAGAAAATTTGCTTAACAGCTACCAAAAGTGTGCAAATTCTTTGTATGCGTATGCTTCTGTGTATTGTGTATCTATATATCTCTCTCTCTCTCTCTCTCTCTCTCTCTTTCTCTGTGTGTATGCTCATATAACATTTACTCTCCTTGCGGCCTCAAGATCGCTGTAGGTCTTTGAGGTGTTGCTTGTTTCTGCTAGTGCCACTGACTGCCCTCGTGATGGGTAAAAGAGGGGAGTGTGGTGTGCGCATAACACGGCGTATGCGTGTTGTCGACCATTTTGGAGGTTAAACATTTATTTATTTGCATATTTTATGGGTCGTCGAAAATGTGATTTCATATTTTGTTAACAAATATTGACTATTTGCCGCTGCTTCAAGCCAAAAAAAAAAAAAACTGAGAAAAAATAAAAATAAAAAACCAAATGAAATAATTAATGAAAATTTCACGTGATATAATTCGATACGATCCGTAGCGTAGCACGGCCTTTGTACTTTTGCCGCTCAAAGTCTGTAAGAGAGAGAGAGAGAGAAAGAAAGGAAGAGAAATAGCAGAAAAGAGGCTGCAAGTCTGTCGCCCCCTAGATCTTGACATTATCTTTGCCATAACATGAGTCACAGTAAATTTTTTTTTTTTTGCTTTTTATCTGACAAGTTGCCGTGGCAGACAGTTACTTGTATTTGGTATACTGCTTAACGCTCCAACAACAACAAGAACAACAACAAAAAGTTTTATTAATTAAAAAAAATAAATAAAAAAAGAGAAAAAAAACTTTTTGCTCGTATGCTAAATAAATAAATGGCAAAACAAGTTGCAGACTGTGAATAGGCAAATATCATAAATAGACATGACAAAACAAATTGATATAAATATTAAAAATAATTATAAAAAAAAACGAAATTCATATTTGTTTAATATTTGTTAATCAGTGCTGGTAAGATTTAATTGAAATGATTGCAAAACGCACGAGCTGCTTGAAGCCACTCGACCTATGGCTAAAATTAAATTGATGACCGTTACACCATGATGATGATCGTCCTAACGGGGAATTTTATGCTCTCTGTGTGTGTGTTTGTGTAGCTTTCAAGTATCACAATTAGGGATACGTACGACTGTTCAGTTGCTTATCAGTTATCATTGTGACTGACGTCTGTTTTTTTATTTATACTTTGCACTAAAAAAAGAAAATATAATTTTATATTAATATTATTATTAGCTTTTGCTTTATTTACCCATTGTGCAAATGGCATACATATATATATATATTTAATAGTCTGTTGGGCGTGCTTACGCTGCGTATGTGTAATATGCACAGAATTTTATAACGGAAGTTTGAGAGGAAGCTGCTGCTGCTTCTGCGGCTGTTAATGTTGTTGCTGCTGTAAATGTCAACTGGTCGACAACCTTCGCTTCTACAGCTTAATCAATGAATCACAGCTACTTAGCAGCATGTCGAAAGATGACGTTGCAGATGAGCTGTGCAAGCTGACTTGGGAAGATGGAAGCTGAGGAAGCTGAGTGTGCTAAAAGTGTTGTATATGACGTTTCATATACACAGCCTGCCACAATATTTGTTATCTTCATCTCTCTCTCTCCCTTGCTCTCTCACTCTAACAATCTGCCAGTTTTATAGTGATTGGCAAAACTGGAACAACGCTTGTTTACAACAATAATACAAATTATATATAATAATACTAACAACAACAAAAAAAAAAATTCATCTTGTTATCGGCCAAAAGTAACTTTTGAAAAAAGCAAAAGCAATTTTTTTTTTTTTTTTTTTGTTGTCTTGCCAAACTTTAGTAAACATTAAGTGTGAAGTTTGGCAACATTGCGCTGCTGTTACCTGTTGCTTCTAGAAAGTCTGTAAATATATATATATATATAAATTTAAATCCTGATTAGCTATCAGTCTGCCGACTATTTTTAATATCGCAAAAAAAAAAAATAATAATAATAATTTATTTTCATTGGAAATATTATTATTATCTAAGCTTTCTTTTTGTCTGACAATTTGTGCTAGATTTTTATTTTTTTTTAGCTACTAATTTTTATGATTATTTTGTAGTATTTTAATTTAATTAATTTGATATTAAATTGATTATTATGAGAATTTGCAACTTAACTATTTTTTCTCTCTCTCTCTCTCACACATGTGAACACATTTATCATCTTTACTTTTTCGTCTACGAATCATGCTGACGACGGCGACTTAGCACAACAAAAATTTAACTTTTGCTGCTTAATAAATTTAAGAGTTTTGACATGTTGTTGTTTTTTTTGTGCATCTTCTGTTGTTTAACACATAGATTTACAAGCTATAAATAATTTAAATTTATGCTATTCTAATGCAAACTCTTGTTATATTTGATGACTTTTAAGTTTTGTTTTTTGTTGTTAATTAAATGCTGCTTGAATAAGTTTTCCAGGCGATTTTCACGCTTAAGACATAATTTCGTTATATTTATTTGCTAGCATTAAAATGTCGAGCACACAATATATTCTTAAGTAATTCACATAAATAAAAGTGTGTAAGGAGCTTCAAATTTTATAAGAACAGCTGTTGCTCTTTGTTCTTCTTCTTCTTGTTGTTGTTGTTGTTGCTGTTATTGACATCTAATTAGATTTCGATATTCATACCCTAATTATAGGAAGCATGGGATATGCTTTTAGTAGCTTCGGGTAGAGGGGGAGGTTTGTTTGTAATGTTTACAAATATTGTATGCAATAGACTAGACTATGAACTATAACATGAAAACAGCCTTTTTTCCATTTTTTTTTAACATTGGAAATGTTTAATTTTTCGCACTTTCCACTTTGTCACTGCTTGCAGTAATTGCTGGCGATTTGGCAAACTCATCGAATGTATCTTTTGCCTTTTTAAGACCACGGCCAGCATAACAGGGCAACATATGCACAAAACGGAATGAGCTCTTTACGCCCTCATTGTAGTAATGTTTGGCCAGAAAACGCATCTCACCAAATTGTGGCAATTTTGGTAATTCAAAGGGTAATTGTTTCTGTGCTTGTTCAACATATGGACAGAGCTGAGACTTGACACTATTGTAGAGCTTATCCGTTTGTTCGGGTGGACCCCAGATGCCAGTTTTGCAAGTATAATAAACGGTTCCAGCGACCAAACTGCTGCGTATCAATAATCTAATAATGAAATGTGTCCAATAAGAATCTTATTAGTTTTTTTTTTCTTCCGTTTTTGGGGTTACGTAATTTTTACGTAGCGTCTAATTTGGCAAAAACTTACCCAAAAACCATTGTGAATCGTTAATTTATTAGCTATGGAAGGAGTGTAAGGTATTCCAAAACTTAAGCAAGTCTGGTCGAAGATCGTTAGTTATTAACTAAAAATAAAAAAAAGATCCGCTGAAATTGTGTGTATTATTTGCGGAAAGCAACAACAATTAGTGATGCAAAAAATATAAAAAAACATTTGTTTTCTACAGCGTGCTGTTAAAGTTAACAGAATTGCTCCTCATGCAATGAATATTGCTCCACACTCAATCAATATAGCTCCACACTTAACAACTGTTGTAAATAAGAGATTGTTCAACACTGATTACATGCTGTTAGCGGCTATTAATTGAAATTTTGAATTTTTGAATATCAATTCTTAAGTGAAATGAAATACAATTACAGTTTAACACACATATAATTCCATTTATTAATATAAATAATTGTTTTGCATTGCTAATGGATATGGATTTCTCATGCAATAAACAGTAATATAAAACTCTTTGCACATCAATAATGCGTACATTTATAACATATTTTTTTTTTGTGTTTTCTTAGATTTTCATTTTTTTTTCTTTTGTTTTTTTTTGCTCATAAGTACAAATTCCTTTCATTATATAATTTTTTTTAAGTGCCAATGCCCGATTGCACTAAAAATTAGTTTTAGATTTTTTTGATTTTCAACACATTTATAAGAAACATAGATTGAAGAAACATATATTTTGTGTTCATTCAAACTTATAAATTAACATTCAGATATAAAATACATATTTATGTGTATAATCGTTTTATATATAATAATATAATATACTCTATATGGTTTGTTTTTTTTTTTTGTATGATTATCAATAGTTACGTCTGTAAGAAAATACAGTTGCAAGTTTTCGGTGAACTTAAATTATATGTGAAAAATTTATTTTTTTTTCGTATTTGTTCTGTTGAAAAGAAAAGTTTAGTAAATTATTTATATGAAGAGATCTGTCAATTGTTATAGTATATGAAACATATATATATAACATATATATATATATATATATTATATGATAATTGCCCTTCAGTTTGCACTCAGTGCTCGCTATAAGTATTGCTTTTCATTGTATGCGAATTAAGAATTGACATTAAATTTGTATTTCATTTTCAATTTCGAGCGCAATAACATTCATTCATAAATAGAACATAAAATTTTAACGAACATCAGTCTTCGCTTGTAAGCTGATTGTATTTTAATACAGTTTTTTTTTTTTTTCTTTCAATTTTCTTCTTCTTTTTTTTATATATATTTATATACAATATTGAATTGTAGTTAGAATTGATTATTATTATTATTGAAGTTATAGTTGGAAAGTTGGAAAATTTATCATAGATATTGAGCACTTAATATATAAAAGCTCGATTTTTATTTTTTGAAATATTTATAGTAATAATATTTGATTTTTCTTTTCGTTTTTTTTAGATAATGTCAACAATTTAACGATAGGAAGACGCTACCAAAAAATGTTGCAAACACATATAAAATAGTTGCTGTTATTGTTTGTTTCGTTAATACATCGATAAATGCCTAAGGCAACACAGTTAACGATTCGTAAGTTTTTTTATTATTTTTTTTTTTATATATATATAGTATATAGTATATCAATTAGAGTTTATAACACAGTTAACAAGAGATTTTGTTTTTCATAGATTTTTTTTTTCTTGGGAAATATAGAATTTGTAACAGATTTTAGTTTTTATATATATTCTAAATATTTGATGTATATATATATATATATAATTTTTTTGTTTTGTTTTTGTAAACCTAAATTCAAATTCGGTGTACCAATTCTTCAAAGATTATCATAATCATAATCATAATAGATCTGTATTAAAGTAACTGTCATTTGGCTCGTTCATTGTACAGATCAACTCTGTATACTATATATATATATATAATACTTCCAATACACCTTATATAACATATACATATACATAACATACACATTTATATATTTATTATATAATTAACTACTTAATTTTATTTTATTTTTTTATTATTTTTTTTTAGTTTTTAATCATTGTTTTCATTATTTGATTTATTTTCAAGCTCTATTGGTGAATTTTTATCAACTCTTTGTGGCGGTTCCTCAATATCTATAGAATTCTCACGTTCCGTTATATCGGGCATTTTCAGTGAAAAACTACTTAGCTTACGTTCTGCAGAGCCTAGAGAACTTTGTGAATCTGCTTTTAGCAATGTTGAACGACGTTCATTAATAACTTTAAGTGAATCATACATATGTTCATCACCACTTGTTGCACTTGCACCACGTTCTAAGGATCGTATATAAAATACAGAATCATCACGATCTTTTGCTATGCCAGGCTTAGGTCGATAAAATTGCCTGGAACTATTGCTGCGATACAATGTGGCAGGTATTGATTTTTGTTGCTGTTGCTGCTGTTGCTGTTGTTGTGTCTGATCTTCACTACCACCAAGTGGTAAAAAGTCTGGACGTTGTTTTTTTGCTGGCAGCTGAGGACTTTGCTGTTGCTCTAGCTGTTGCTGCTGTTCTATATCAGTTATTGACTCGGAGCATGAGACATTGCATTCATTGTTGCGTTCATCGATTATATCAATGCTTTCCTCTGGCACCGATGGCTCCATGCTCGACTGACCCGACAATTGACGCACTGGGGGTGGCGGTTCCGAGCATACAGACAATTGGCTGCTATAATACAAGACATTTGACAGTTGACAGTTTACAGTTACAGTTGCTTTTACAGTTAGTTGGCAATATGCCAGTGGAAAGGGAATAGTTTTTTTTTGTAGTATAATAATAGCTTGGCATAAGAGATTGTGCGCATATGTTACGTACCGGAACTCCTTCTCAACGGATGGCGTAGCTGAGGGACCGGAACTATAGCGTTTGGGTGAACGTAATATTGACTTTGGCATCACTTCCGGACTATGCAAATCTACTTGAACGCGTCGCGAATCAATGCTTGAGGTGCGACTCGCTATCGATGCACAACGTGCTGTCCAACGGCCGCTATATGATGAATCTGACATCGTTGAATTGCTATTAAAATTTATAGAAATTATTAATCAATTTTTGATGAATGGCAAAAAGCTTTGCCAAAAATAATTGAAGCATAGCAAGCGCAGCAAATCAAGCAAATGCTGTATAAATTTTTAATGCGCTTTCGAGGTAAAAATAAGCAAAAGCTTTAAATATTTTAATGTGTTAAAGTTTAATATAAAAGTTTCTCAAAAATCATGCAAGCAATTGTTAAGCAAGGCAAAAGCTTTAATGAGCTTTCAAAGCTTTACTTTATTCCACTGTTAAACACATTTACGCTATACTTACCGCCTATGCCCCAATGGACTGCAACGTTCACGATCTCGTGCTGCTGCTGCCGCTGCTGCTGCTGCTTCCTCTTGCTCAATGGGTCGCTGACGTGCAAGCACATGTCTTTTTGCTGTATCCGAGCGTTTATTACGTTCAGCACGTTTCTCGCTGCCAGTTGTTGTTGCATGTGCCACACCCACAGAGCCCATGCCAGCATCAAAGGATGATGCTTGCCAATAAACACGACTTGCCGTTGGCGGTTGCAATAGGGCGCATGTGGCATGTTCTCGTGTTGCACGCTGTATCAAACTAGATGAGTTGCTAATGATGCGTGTGCTTGAGCCACTGGCACCCGCAATGCCACCTCTAATATCATTAGCAGCAGCATTGCCACTGCCAATGCCAGCACTGCTGCCAGTTGAACGTGTTTGACGCACACGACGTACACTGCTGCTTGAGGCAAATTGTTGTAGTAGTTGATGTTGTTGTTGTTGATATTGTTGTAGTTGTAGTTTGCGTTGTTTATGTTGATGATGATGGCGATGATGATGATGATGATGTCGTTTAAAGCATATTTGTTGCAAGTGTTGTTGATGTTGTTGCAATTGCATTTGCAATTGTTGTTCCAGCGTTGTGGTTGTTGTTGTTGTTGTATTTTTTTGTTGCGTCGAGAACAGATTGGAGGATGGATTAGTGTCGATGCAGTCGGATGGATGAGCGTTTGCATGGATTGTGGACAAATTGGGCACGGAACCGGTGAAGGTGAGACGACGCAGCTGTGGCGAGAAGCGTGTGGATGCGCTAATGGTGGATGCAAAGCGGGACAATTGAAAAAATAACGCTCAAAAAGTGAGCAAAATATAGATAGATAGAAAGAAATAGACAGAGAGAGAGAGAGAGAGCAAAGAGAGAGAGAGGGAGAAAGCAAGGAAAGAGCAGGAGAAAAGCAAGAGAAATACAAAATAAAGATAGATAGATAGAAAGAAAGAAAGAAAGATAACGGGCAGCCAATTTGCGAAGTATCAAATTTACAGTATGCGATTATGCGGCTTATGTGGGATAAATGCACTCAAAAAAAAAAAAATATTGCTGTATATACAAAATTATTGGAGATGGACGCGTTGCATTATGCATTTGATTATCAATAAAAAAAAAATTATACATTTTTTAATAATTTATAAATTAATATTTAATTTGTTGTTTAATGTTTCGTTATTTTTTGCTATTTTTATATTTTATATTTTATTTTTATTTTTTTACATTTTTTTTATTTTTTTTTTAAATTATTATTAATTATTATTAATATTATTTAACATTTTATTTTGTTATTTATTATATTTTGTTATTTTTTGCTATTTTTTATATTTTTTATATTTTTTTATATTTTTTATATTAATTTAAATTTTTATTTAATTTATTATTTATTATTATTAATATTATTTAATATTTTATTTTGTTATTTATTATATTTTAATATATTTTTTTAATTTTTTTTTTTTTTTAGTTTCTATTAATTGAACAATTTGTAAATTATTATTTAATTTTTATATTTTTGTATTAAAATATTTTCATATTTTATTTATAAAAATTAAATATTTTGTTTATTTTATTTCATTTTTATTATTTATTAATTTATAAAATTTTTTATAATTTTATTTTTATTTGAAGTTTTTACATTTTATATTTTTTTATTTTATTGTATTTTATTTTTTTATTTTATTTATTATGTACAAAATATAATATTATTTTTTAAATAATTTTTTTTTATTATTTTCTTGCTCTTATTAATTTTTATTTTGTTTTTTTATTTTCATATCACTTTTCAAATTTTGTATTATTTTATTTTTTGACGTTCTTACATTTTATGCTTTTTTATTTTATTGTATTTTATTTATTTATTTTTTTTATTTTTTTTTATTTTATTTTTTATCTTTTATTTTAATTATTATGTACAAAATCTAATATTATTTTTTTATTTATTTTTTCTTTTAAATAATTATTTTTTATTATTTTCTTGCTCTAAATAATTTTTATTTTTTGATTTTCATATCACTTTTCAAATTTTGCATTTTTTTTATTTACGTTTTTACATTTTATTCTTTTTTATTTTATTTTTTATTTTTATCTTTTATTTTTTTATTTATTCTATTATTTTTATTTTATTTATTATGTACAAAATCTAATATTATTGTTATTTATTTTTTTTGAATAATTATTTGTTATTATATTTTTGTTTTTATTTATTTGATTTTCACTTGTCAAATTTTTTTATTATTTTATTTTTATTTGACGTTTTTACATTTTATTCTTTTTTATTTTATTGTATTTTATTTATTTGTTTTTTTTTTTTTTTTATGTTTTATTTTTTATTTTTATATCTTATTTTTTATTTTATTTATTATGTACAAAATCAAATATTATTTTTTTATTTCTTTTTTTTTTTAAATAATTATTTTTTATTATATTTTTGTTTTTATTTATTTGATTTTCATATCACATTGCTGTTACTCACGCGCCCATCTCTAACTGCACATGAATATGAGTATATATATATATGTGTATTTATATATATCTTAAATACCTGAGCGATTTGGAGAACTTGATAAGTTCAGCGGTAAGTGCCTCCCGATCGAATGGCTGCTGCTGTTGTGCTGTGCCTGGCACACCAGACACTGCCTGCTGCTGCTGATGTGCATCGCCAGGTGAAGAACGAAAGACACCAAAATGTTGATCCCAGCGTGTCGTTTGATACTGTGCACCTGCTAAGATCGTTAATATATATATATACGTTCAACAAGACCAAAATATATAACTTGCAACATACCCATGCCACGTCGTTGTGAAGCTGTACTACCTTGATTACTGCGTGCCGTTGATTTATTATTACAACTGCCGCCACCAGCACGTAGACGCGCAGGCACTACTTTAGCAGCTGAATCGCGTGCCTCAAAGGTCATGACACATGAGGCAACCACAATGAAACCACCGAAACCCATAACAATGGGTCCAACATATGAAAAATTATTCAAATGGAAGCCCTTCAGATCATTTTTAACGCGTACCGTTACATTGCCACGCAGCTCCGAGCCCATAGACAAATGATCAGCATAGTAGCCTAAGGTTGCCATGCCAGCACCAACAAGCATCAAGGTGAGGCCTAATATTAATGCACGACATGCATGCCATAGACATTTTGATGACATTTTGCCACGTACTACTTGTACATTGAATGTGGCACCTGATGCCGGATGTGCACGCCGTAGATTGCCTAATGAATGCTTGCGGCGTGTAGTGCCAACACCACTAGCACCACCACCACCACCACCACCACTGCGACGTGATGGCATATTTTATTGTTGTTGTCGCTGTTGTTGTTGCTCTTGTTGTTGTTGTTGTTGTTATTCTTGTGGTTGTTGCTATGGTTTTTGTTTTTTTTTTTTACCAACACATTGACGACAGTTAGTTGCAACACAGTCTATAAATAGCTTAAGAAGCTGACAAGCACAACAAGCGCTGCAATGGAAGAAAGACAAAAGAGAATCATTAGTATGAGAGAGAGAGAATGGGGTAGAGGGGTATAAAGTGTAAGCAGTTGTGCTTAAAATCTGTTGAATGAATGTAAATAATTGTGAATATTGATAAGCATTTGTGTCAGGCAACAAGCTGCATGTGATGAGATAATGTGATGGAATGAGTGAAAGTTGAGATAGAGATTGATAGATAGAATGAAACATGAGATTGATAAATAGATGGAGAAATTAAATGAGAGATAGATGGAGGCACAAAAGGAGGAATAGATAGAAAGATTGATGGAGGGATATATGGAGAGATAGATGGAGAGATAGACAGAGGAATAGATGAAGAGATATAGATATAGATAGAAGGAAGGATAAATAGATAAATAGATAGATAGATAGATGAAGAGATAGATAGATAAAAGGAGAGATAAATTGATGGAGAAATATAAGAAGAAAAGAGAATATAAGAAGAAATATAGACAGATGTGAAGATAGACAGATGAAGATATAGATAAAAAGATAGAGGCAGTGGCTGATGGAAAGTGTAGATTTATGTGTAGCTGGAGAGATAAATGAAACGATAGATGAAGGGATATATGCAAAGATAGATAGATAGAAAGTAGGATAGATAGACGGAGATATACATGAAGATATAGATGGAGATATAGATAATTTAATATGTAGACAAATATGTAGAAAAACAGAAGAAGATGTAGATAAATAGCGAGATGCAGTTGCTAATAGAAAGATAGATACAGTAGAATCCGTTTATAACGACTCTGCTTAAAGCGTCCGTTCGCTTACTGCGACTAAAAATCGATGGCTTGGTTGGTCCCCATGCAAACTTATACATAAAAACTACTTTAGGTTAGTGCTTCTTCCGCATATAACGACGTAAAATCGTCTGTCCCTTGAAAGTCGCTATAAGCGGAATCTACTGTATTTATGTAGACGAAGGGATATATATGAAGTGATAGATGAATATAAAGAAGCAATAGATATAGAAAAAAAGATTGATAAATATTTATATATATATAAAAATATATAAAATTAATATTAAATCTATAAAAAAAATTTATATATATAAAAATATATAAAATTATTATTTAATCTATAAAAAAAATTTAGATACTCAAATTTCACAATTAAATATTAAAAACTTAATTAGAGCAAACTTGCAGCTTTTGTCTTACGAAAGTCTCTTTTATATTTTTATATTTTTAAAAAAAAAATAAAACAAAAACTCGAAAGAAAATTCAATAGATGCAAGAAAAGCTTAAGGACTCGCTGACTGCCTCAATCCACCTGTTGTTGTGGTTTTTTTTTTATATGTGAGGGTGGGCCACTATCTATCTGTGCCTGTGTGTCTGTGTGTGTGTGTGTCCTTAAGTGTAAATGCATATATATATATGCGTATGCGTGTGTGCATGTATTACTACATATTGCTAGTAAGGTCATGCAATGCGTAGCTTGAGGCAGTTTAGACAGAGCACAGTTCAAGTGTATGCACACACTATGGCTAATTGTTCGCACAGGCAACAACAATAACAGTAACAATGTCAGTGCCAAGAATAGCCAGCAACAACAGCAATAACAATAACAATAACAAGAGCTATAACCACTTGTAAAAGAACCACAGCAAGACAACACATCCGCAAAGACAATTAGCACAACGAAATGCTTCAACTACTGAAACTGTAGCGCAAAGCAGGGATGGCAAAATATAGGCGAAAAGTTGGTAGTCAAAGTAGTTGACAAAACTTAAAGGATCTGACGCTGCTGCTGTTGCTTTTGCTGTTGCTGCTATCTGCTGTGTCTGCTGTGTCTCCTGCTGTCTGCTGCTATCTGCTGTTACCTGCTGTCTGCTGTGTTGACAGCTTGCATATATTATTTATATAACTACAATTAAAGTCACACACGCACACACACACACGCACACACACACACGTATATAAAAACATTTGCATAATTAATTACTTACGCGTCTTGATCTTGAAATTTTATTTGCCAATTAATTGAATTTCATGTTGTCAGTGCGTTTCACTTTTCTTTTCTTTTCTTTTGTTTTTTTTTCTTTTGTTTTTTTTGCTTTCTCCTCAAAAATTTATTTCTCTTAGAAATCAAATTCAATGAATTTGCTGCTGCATAAAGTTTTTTACTGCTGCTTCTTTTCTTTTTTTTTTTTTTTTTTGTTTTTTTCACGTTTTGTTTTTTGGCTTTTGTTTGACCTAAAACAACTTTTCCTTTTCAATGTACAAGTATAACAAGTACTACGAGCAAGTACACGCGACTATGACTGTATGTGTGTGTGTATGTGTGTATGTGTGTGTCTCTCTGTGTATATGTGTACGTGTGTATACTTTAGGTATTCATTAGACGTTCCTCAGTTGTTCTTTCTGTAGTGCGAGGCATCATCGTTGAGTCTTTGTTCTTATACTTATTATTATGATGAATATGGGACATTAGCATCATCATCATCATCATTTATTATCATCATCATCATTCATAATTTTGAGTTGATTTTTTTTTGTTTGCTTGTTGCTTCTTTGCCTTTTTCACATTTTACTTTCAGCGTGTATGTATTCTGTATGTATATATTATGGCCCAAAAAAAAATACAGAATTTCGAACTTCAAAATCCGAGACGTATTCGTAAACTTTAAACTATTTCGCAGCAGCAACAGCAAAAGCAAAGCAATGCAAAATAAAGCATAAAAAAAACACAAACACACGCACGCACGCACACAGACACAAAGAATTTTGTATTTAAATTCACTTAAAACTTGTCAACAACAGCACGAAGGACATCTGCACCCGACCAGCATCCAAGCGTTTCTGATAACACACCAGTCACAACAGCTGCAGATGGTGCGTACCATAAGAGAGAGAATGAGAGAGAGAGAGAGCAACAGAAAGAGAGAGAGCGAGAGAGAGAGCGAAAGAGAGAGAGAGGTAGTTATAATGTGGAAATGGAAGTTCGCTCTGAGAATTACTTTTGACTCGTGGGGCTTATTTTGTATTGGTATAAAACTAGCAACAGCTGCAACTAGCGCCATCTGTTGTCCAGAATATGCTGTTAAGCTGCTTATAAGAGTTTTTGTATAACTGGCAAGTATGTGTATAACAGTTTTAGATGCTCAGCGAAAACTAATATAAAATTTAATTTATAAGAAATTTCTGAGATAAATTTTTAAAGTATAAAAAATAGTTAAAATAATTTTTAAAAATAATTTACTTAAATAAAGAAATATTAAAATAAATAAATAAAAAAATATTTAAATTATTTTTATGCAAATTTAATGAAAATTTATAATTTATAAATATTATTTTTTTTATGATTTTTAAATTTAAATAAAAAATTAAAAAAAAAATTGATAAATTTAAAAAAAAAAAATTCAACAAAATAAAATTAATTTTTTTTCAATTTAAAAAAAATAAAAAAAAAATTTTAAAATTTAAAAAAAAAATTCAACAAAAAAAATACATTTTTTCAACTTAAAAAAAAAATAAAAAAAAAATTGAAAAAATTTTTTATATATTTACAATTTAATTTAAAATATTTGGAAATAAATAAATAAAATATATTCATAGATTTTTGTAAGCTAATTTTGGTCGAATATAACCCCTCAATGTCTGCACTGCTTTATCGACGTTTATGCCATAATAACACACACCACACAACCCCTAAGTGCTAAACATTTTCGGACTACAAACTCAACCAAAAACTGAACGAATGAAAGATTGTAAATTTTTGCATTTCCCCAAGCGTGAAAGCCGAGTCGTAAAAACGAAACAGAGATTTCGCATTTTTTGACGAGTTCGGCAAGTCAACAACAATTCAAATTCAACAATATACTGATTTTGGATGCCTTTAGAAGGACAGTCATAAACGAAGTGTAACGGCGTGTTGACGTTTCTTAAAATCGCGCACCGGCTAAAAAGTTAATCTAAAGAACATATTTGAACATCATCTAAACAGCGTCTAACTGTGACTTTAACTGTAACTGTAACTGTGTAACTGTAACTGTAACCGAAAACTCGAAAGTCTCGTAGTGACAAAGTTTCGTGGCAAATGTAGAAAATTCAAAGTTGCGTGTGTAGAACGTGAAATCATAACTATTCAGATTTCGTATTCTAACAAAGTTCTGCCCCGCAGTGTGCTTGCTTACTCTGACAACTGAAAGAAAGCAAAAAAAAAAAAAAATAAAAAAAACAAAAAAAAAAAAAGAAAATGCAAATTTACTTGTGCATGCTATGGATATTATAATACTACAACAACAAAAAAGTAACAAAAAAAAAAAAATAAATTATAAAAAAAATACACGCACACATAAAAGAAGAGAATAGAATAGAAAGCATCATAAAGAATCATAATATTCATATTCATAGTTGACTAGTAAAAGTAGTTTCAAGTTTTCTCAAAAAAAAAAAAAAAAAAGAACTGAAATTTAATTGAATTTTTTAAGAACTTTTACAAAACGTTTAAAGAAAGTTTTTTTCAGCCTTTTCTTTTTTTTTTTGGTCCAAGACTCTTAAAAGAAATGTTGGTGCTTTAGTGAAATTGTATCTATGAGATATTGTATTATTTTTGTAACTAGATACAGTAGCAAGAACATTTAAGTTGTATCAAAATTGTACTGAAATTGTTATTGGTGGAGTGGAGTTTGGCTATAAAGTGAACATATTTTTTTATGGTTTGATATGGAAACGCATTTCGCGCTAATTTACATTTTTATTTTTATTACATATTCAGTTTCTGATTGAATTGGCAGCTGCTTTATGTATATGTTGACTTTTATAATCCAACGAATCGGAATAATGAATGCAATATAAGAAAAGAATATCAGCAAAACAAATGGCAACAATATATATATAATATATATATATATATGTATAATAAAATAATATAATATAACATGCAATATATATAAACAAGCTCGATAACATTACATATATAAATATATATATATATATATCTATGTACAGAGACAGAGCGATAGATAGGCTCGACAATTTGTTAAGGATTCTTTTTTTTTTTTTTTTGTTGTATGGCGCTACACATGTTTTATGAGACTAGTCGACAAAAAAAAAGCAGCCACAAAAAAAAATAGTTGTAGTTTATGCAAAGAGGTTTCTAGCTGTCATAAGTCTACTTGTCTGTACGTCCGTCTGTCTATCTGTATGTCAGTCAGTCAGTCAGTCTGTCTGTCTGTTGCACCTATTTGGGGCACATAGCTTCTTTTTTTTTTGTTGTTGAATATTAAATGCTCTTGCATGAAAATCGTTATTAAGCCCAAATATTGTTATTACATATTACCAACAATATTGCAGTAAACTGTGCCAAGTTTAGTAATACAAAGTATACACAAAAACACAACAACAACAACAAAAAAATTCATATATAGCTCGAAATATGGTTTTATGGCCGACATAAATGTCTCTTTCAATGCGTGACACAATTTTAATAGCCTTGACTAGACTATAAAAAAAAGCAAGTAAAATCAAAAAAAGAAAAACAAAACATATGCTAATACTTATTACAAGTATTTTAAACTAAACAAACTCAATATTATTATTATTCACATTATTATCATTATCACAAATGCAAGCAAAAACAAATTCAATTATATGTTGCATACTTTCAGGCTTTTTTTTTTCTTGGTAAATAAATAAATCGTTTTAATTCTATTTAAAAATATTACCATAATGACAAATACTAAAAAATAATATTATTATAGCATTAACAACAACAATAGTAAACAAAAAGGTAGAGATATGAAGGTTTAATTATTGCATTAAATTGTACAAAAATTTGCGTAGATAAATAATAATTTTGCCATCAATTATTATTGCACGATAATTGTACGCACATGCAATTCAATTAAACGTTGCATACTTTTAAGCGGCGGCAGTAAAAGGGGAGATTTATTAAATGCAAAGCCAAATAAAAAAAAGACAAACAATAAACATTGAAGAGAAATTACATATTACAAAATTAGCTTAATTAATTTAGTTTTGGAGTGCAGCGCATAAATGAAATTATAATGCGTAACAATAATGAAACAAAATGCAAATGCAATTACAGGTCGTATAAACTAACCAATAAGCGATTATCTACAAAGGAAATTGAATGCAATAATAGTTGTGCAAAAAAAACTAAAACGCGTAAACTAAACTAAAACTAAAACCGTGGGAAAAACAACAGAACAAAACAAAACAAAACTAAACCACAACAATAACAAAAACAACAATAAAAACAAATACAAATACAATAATAAGAAGTGGAAGCGCGGAAAAAAACGGAGGAGAGAGAAATAAATAAACAGCTCAAATGCAGTTAGTGAAATGTGTTTTAGCTAAAGCAAATTCCACGCAGGAATCTACAATTGCAAAATGCGTTTAAATGCTACAACAACAACAAGAGCAACAACAGCAACAACACGCATTAAAACTAAAAATAAACAAACGCTTCAAGCTTCAACCGCAAGACAAACAACAGTAATAGCAACATCAACAACAACAGCAACGAGTAGCAGAAGAAGAAGAAGAACAAAGCAAATTGAATGTTTTACATGCAATTTATTACAATTATTTATACTAACAACAACAATTGTCTGCATGGTTAATGCAAACGATAGTGAAACATTGCTTGGTTTAGCACAAGAACCAGATCCGGATATGGATATGGATTCGGATATAGATGCGTATAGTGGACAATTTGATGATTTATTACCACCATTGGCAGCACCATCACCATCAGACTTTGCCTCTGTTAAATCTTCAACTTCAGTAACAACAACACCAGCAGCAGCAGCAGCAGCAGCAGTTGGAGCAGCAGCAGCAGTAGGAGCATCATTTCAATTTTCAACAACACAACCGCATAAAAACCAACATGCGTCTCATCAACATCAACATACACACGCACACACACAAGTGCAGTTGGGAACAACGTTACGTGTTAGTTACGGTAAGTGGCAGCCCTACAATGCTGTGGCTCAATTTTGCGGCTTATCGCAGACACGACCAGACAACTGACGAAACGACTGATACGAGTAGAAGAATGTCACATGTAATTGGGCAACTTGCCACGCCCCATTACAGTACGTGCGCCCTTGAATTAACTACATAGTGTCAACGAAATAGGCAAAGAGCAAATAGAAAGAGATAGCAAGCGAGAGAGAGCGAGTGAGCGAGCATAGAAAACACTTTTTGTCAACTTTAAGTGAAATTCCTTTAAAATGAAATTTTCCACAAAGCTTTTTTTTTTTGGGCGTGTAAGTTTTTTTCTTTTGTCACTCTCAGTCCCTTGTGTCTCGTTAAAAATGACAGAAGAAATTTTAGTTTTGTAGTTTTGTAACACAAGTGAAAATTGATGACTTGTTTTAAGGCGAAGACTGCCAAAAGAAATTGTCTTTATGCATCTTTCAATAAATTAAACAATATATATATATTATGGAAATGTTTTCTCAAGTTAAACATTATGTGTTTAACACAAGTAATAAATATGAAAAGCAAAACAAAAACCAAAAAAAATAAGCATAAGATCATTGACGTGTGCCATGTTATTTATAGACTCATTAATCTCAAGTAATTTTTCTTTTTTTTTTTTTTTGCTGCTCTTTGTCGTATATTTTCATTCTACTTCAAGCAAAAAATTATTGAGGCAGCTTTAACACGAATACAGTTTTGACCCCCAAAAATAAGAAAAGAAGATGATAAAATAAAAGTAACGAAAAAAAAAATAAAATAGAAAAAAATAAAAATGAAATGAAAAGAAAAGAAAAACTTTCCCGTCAAATGCTGTTACTTTATTACAACATATTAATCACGATGCTCCTTCTGTTAAAACCAAAAGCAAAAGTCGCTTGAAAAAATGCTCTACATATGTTTCTAGTTCAGCAAGCGTAACGAACAGCAAAAAATAGTTTGCTTTAATCAAAAAACTGAAATAAGTTGTTCAAAATTCTATTTCCCATTGCAATCAGCCTAAAATCATATTTAATTATCAAAAACTTTCTAACCCAAAATAAAAGAAAGGACTTTCACTGTCTGCCCTAAAAAGTATGCTATGAATTTTCAGTTGGCATTTGGCATTTTTGCCTTTCTTTGGTGTCTGCACGAAAAAGTATGCTATGCTTTCTTTTTTTGTTGTTGTTGTATTTGGCTTATGGCGGCAAAGTGTATGAAGAATGAAACAAATAGACATACTAACATACTCTACATATACATACATACATACTTACATCTGAATGACTGGCACGCCAATGTTTCTCAAACTCAATTTACTCTTGTCTTTCATTATGCGACATAGATTCCAATGAAATCGATAATTCCTATGCCGCCGCGGGAGCAGCAGCAGCAGCAGCAGCAATAGCTGCTGAAGCGGCCGTTGAAGCAGCAGCAGAGGCAGCTGAAGCAGCTGCCATTGAAACAGATGATGGCGATGGCGATGTCGATGTTGATGGCGATGGTGATGGTGTTGGCGACACTGATGCCGATGACGTTGAAAGAGTCGCCAATGATTACGTCATGGCATTGGGGCAGGAACAAAAGAGCAACAACAACAACAACAAAACGAAGCAGATAAGTGACAGAATAGCGCCAAAAGTAACAGCAGCAATAGCTAAAACAGCAACAGCAACAACAACAACAACAATGCCAATAACAACAACAACAACAACAGCATCAGAAACATCAGCAAATGGCAGACAGCTAATGAATGCAAAAAGCAAAGATTTATTATCCTTATCGCAACTTGGGTCAACGTATCAAGCATCAAGCACAGCAAGAACACCGCATGAAAAGAACGCATCAAGTATGAAAAACTCTATCAGTAATGTTGCGTCAGGTGGTACATTTCAACAAATTGGCTCACAGCGTATCAATGGTGCTGCAACAGCAACAGCAGCAGCAGAAGGCCAACAACAACAACAACAACAGGTAGCGGCAGCTAACGGTAGTTTGATTAGTCCAACACAATCGACAACAAATCAACGTAATTCAACAAAAAAATTCGAATCGAAATTTATTTTACCCAAGCAACAAAAAACCGATGCACCAATGTTAAATTATATCTTTGATACATTCTCATCGGCCAACAAACATCATCATCATGATCAAAGGTAAGTAAAAAGAATACAGAAAATAATTTATTTATTTTTATTTTGACAACTTGTCAACAACAAGTAAAAAAAATATATAATTATAGTACTGCTTGTCTTGGCAAATATAATTATTTATTTCATAACATAACATAACATATATAATTTGCATAATAGTTTAGTTTGTAAATAGATTTTAATAACTTAGTAAAAAAAAAAAAATAATGTCAGACATAATAACTTAAGAAACTTCTAACCATAATTTGTGGCAAGGTTCTCCCAACATATGTCTGTATATGCCAAGAACTTAAGTTTTTAAGACTTTTTGTTACTGGCTATAAACATAAAGCATACACACACACACACACAGAGAGAAAGAGAAAGAAAACAATCAACGCCACATGGCTAAATTTTACATGCCAAACAGTTACTGAGTATGAGTGTGAGTGTGAGAGAGCGAGATAGACATAGGAAGTGTATACCTGCTGACCAATAAAAAATATACTATATATTGTCTATGCGTGTGTGCACCTATATGTGTGTGTGTCTGTGTATTTGTGTGTTATTTTACTTATTGTTTTATATATGCATTTCACTTTTACTTTTACAGATATGGTCCACACTTTGAGGACGTGCAACGTGTTGGACAAGCAACAAATATGACTGTACAGGCCGGTAGCAGCATTCATTTAAATTGCAGAATTTCATTGCTGCAAGATAAGACTGTAAGTATTCACTATAAAAAAAAACTGCTCACAGCACATGCAGTTTCTTAAGGCAAAAAACAAATTGCAAAAAAAACAAAATCGACAAAATTTTGCATAGTTCTTTCATTTTGTTTACTGCATAACTCAATTATGCTTTATGCTAATCTTCTAAAATTTTACATACATCAAGCATAATTATTAATTAAACAGCATGCAAAATTTCATAGCTCTAACTTAACTCTTTACCATTGAAATTTGAAAATCTTTTCAATTAGGTCTCTTGGGTGCGTCGTAGCGCGCAAAATGAGGAAAATGGTTTAGATTTACTAACTGTAGGTCTGCACGCCTATACGGGCGATAAACGCTATAAAATGGAATTTCAATATCCAAATAATTGGCGACTGAAAATTATTAATGTTAAAAAAGATGATGAGGCAACATATGAATGCCAAATATCAACGCATCCGCCACGCGTTATACAAATACATTTGCATGTTAATGGTAAGTGAAAAAAAAAAAAAAAATTCAAAAAAAAAAAATTTCAAAAAATTATAAAAAAATTTTAAAAATGTAAAAAAATTTAAAAAAAAAAAAAAAATTCAAAAAAAAAATTTTAAAAATGTAAAAAAATTTCAAAAAAAAAAAATTTTAAAAAAATATAAAAAAATTTTAAAAATGTAAAAAAATTTAAAAAAAAAAAAAATTCATTTAATATTAATATAAAATATATTATGAATTTTTATTCTTTTTGTGCAGCACCCAAAGTGATGATTGTGGATGAATATGGTGATCCATTGCAGGAGAAATACTATGAAATTGATTCAACATTACAATTGTCATGTGTTGTGCGTAATGTTGCAATGACTAGTTCAGTTGTTTTCTGGAAACATAGTGAAAATATACTTAACTATGATGTAACACGTGGTGGCGTTAGGTAAGTAACATTATAATTTCATTGTCTGCACTTTTAATAATTTCTTTTACTTTAAATAGTGTTAAAACTGAACTGATGGATGATGGCGCAAATTCAACATTATCTATAGCTAAAATAAATAAAGCTGATTCTGGCAATTATACATGTTCGATAAGTGAATTTCAAAATTTTACTATTGTCGTGCATATACTCAATGGTAAAACGATACTTAAAATATATTGTAAATTTGTTTTTCTGTGTATTAATTTAATGTTTTTTTTATTTATAATATAGGCGAAAGCTTTGCTGAATTACATCATGGTGCAGCAGCTATTGGCGCCAGTGCCAGCTGGCAATATATTATCGGATTATATATCTTATTGCTATTACTACATGGCAACAGTCGCAGCAGCACAGTCTATGCTTCAAGGTAAAGTTGACAAAAAAATAAAAAAAACAAATCAAATTTGAACAAACATTTGTATGCCTAACTTTATAATGAAGTTTTATCAAGTATTATATATGTATGAATATGTCATACTATATAGAAAATTCGATCAAGGCATTATAATTGTTTGATTAACTGTCTGAAATTTTCTTTATGTATATTTTTGTTAATTAATTGTAAAGGTTATTTTCTCTCGAGGATTAGGCACAAGTTATTAGAAATAACTAAAAACTAAGTTTAAAAAAAAAAACCAAAAAAAAAAAAATTACAAAAAATTTGCAAAAATAAAAAAATTAAAAAAAAAAATAAAATAAAATAATTTAAACTGAATTGTTAACATAAGCAAGTACTGTAAGTAAATGCCTAATTATGATTGATATATATATATATATAATAATGATTGATTGATATTTATAACAATGATATAGTACATATAATAATGATATAATAATATTGTAACTATTTGTTTTAATAATAATAAACATTAGCAAAAAAAAATATATATATAATTATATATATACATATAAAAAAAAAACAATTTGTACATGTAAAAGCACATAAAAAAAATAATAATATTAATAATAATAATAATAATTGTTTAAGGTAAAAAAAAAAAAAACATATTTGCGTCTGGCGCAAGCGATGCCAACGAATTTCCAATAGAACAATTATAAATAATTAATAAATTACAAATAAAATAAAGTTGAAATGCAAATAAATAAAATACAGGAATGTAAGATATAAAAAATATTAAAAAAAAAAAATAAAAAAATAATATTAACTAAATGTGTGTTCGGCTTTTATAAGAAAAAGAAAAAGAAAACCCAACAACAATAAAATATATACATATTATAAGCCACACATACACATACAGTCACAAAGTACTAATTAAATGAAAAAAAAAAAACAACAGCATAAACATGATTAAATTAATGCTTAACAATATTTAGTAAATAAGATGAAAATATGATTAATAAATAAAAACTACACAATGATAAAAAAAAAATATAAAAATAAAAAAAAGTTTGAATTTTCATTAAAATTGAATTTTTGCAAGTTTATTTCAAATTTACTAACTAAATTTATCATATCATCATCAAGAATTATTAGCAATCATCATCAATCATGATCAATCATAATCAATCATCATCAATCTTGCTCAAACATCATCATTCGTGATTAATTATAACCAAAAATCATCATCCATCATCAGCAAATATCATCAATCATCAATCATGCTCAAACATCATCATTCGTGATTAATTATAACCAAAAATCATCAGCAATTATCAGCAAAAATCATCAATCATCGCCAATAATATTCAAATCTTGATAAAAACATCATCAATCAATTATCAATCATCATTTATAATTTTATTACATTATTTTGTATGTTAGTTTTTTTTTCTACAACTTTAGCGTTGCACTTTCAGTGCTTATAGCATTATAGATAAATGTATTATCAATTGGTTTATATTGTTTGGTAATGATCTTGATCACCTCCTGCGCAGCACAGCCTCCTAAAAAGGATTGAAAAATGTTAATCTCCATATATATATATATTCATAGTATAAGCTCACCTATGAAAGCGGATACTGCATGCAGTTCGGCACCGCCATAGCGACATATTTCATGTAATACATCATCACTAATGCTAACTTGTAAACCCAAATCGCTAAGCATTTTACTGGTAATGCTCTTGAGACGTCCAATATCTTGTTCAACAGCACATTCACCGGGAATGCTGCCACATTCACTAAGAAAACGTTCATGAGCACGTAGCGCAAAGTTATAGGCCGTTAAAGTGCCTTGCAGTTCATTGTCCTCCACTACAAAATGAGAAGAGAATGAGAGAGCGAAAGGGATGAGCTTATGCTTTGTCATTTGCTTACCTAGTGGCAACAGACGACAACTTTTCTCATACTCATCGGCAATACGTGTGCCACGCAGCACAGTTAAACCAGCTGCTTCACGACAAAGCAGCCGCACGGTGCGTTCATCGATGCTATCGGCTGGTAAGGACAATTCCTTGAGATAATCCTGACATTTGTGATAAACTTGATCAGCATCTTGTATTGCCTGCTGTCGATAGATATGCTGCAGGGCAATGTACGAGTCTGTATTGGCTGTCATATCGGGCAATACACCCGGCAAGGGTAAATAACCTTTATTCTCTTCGATAACAAAATGCTTCAATGCCTTGGCCATGATCCAGAAGCTGTCACTCTGCCAAAAAAAAAAATGTTGTATTATATTGTGGAACATATTCTTATTTTTTTTTTCATTTATCTGCTTACCTTTTTGTGTAGCTGTTCACATGCATCATCATTAAAGATGGCCTTAAGGCTGCTTGGCACATGGCCAGCACCAAATGCTGTATTTACTGCCTTGATGGCCTCCTCATAATTCTCTTCATCTGATTTCATTTGCGCTCTGATTAATTCACGTAACTGTGACTTTTGCTTATAGTTATCTGGCGCTGTTTGCCCATCTCCTTCATGCTCGTTTTGCCAAACCTTGAGATATTTGTAGAGCACCAGCAGCCAAGGCACCTTATTGGTTACCTCTGTGGACTCCAAATGTTCACGTAATGCATCGAATGGTTGTTCTAGACGCAAATCAAATTGACGATTGTCGGGATGTGCTTCGACAACACAGTGTTCCTTAATTTGCAACCGTAGTGAACCTAACATGCCCAGCGAGCGGCAATAGACAAAGGGAACATTTGATTCCCAGAGACGATTGGCCAACAGTAACAATGATTGTTCATTTAAATTCGAGGCAATAACTAAATCGAAACTTTCAAAGAAATTTGGTCGATTTGCTAGTATATAATCAACACTTTCATCCACATAATCGCCATTAACATCTGGATTCAATTCCTGCAGCAATTGCTTGCAAGCCAAAGCTTTCGATTTACCCAAATAGCTGGCATCCAAAAAGAAACTAAAATAAACAAAAATTAATTAATTAATGAAGTTACACTAAATAATAAAGAATGTTAACTAACTTGTTGCCCAAATCTTCCTCTTTAACGGTGCTACCATCCGCTACAGTGAAGCCTCCAATGCCTGGCAACACAAGTCCCTTTGCCGCCTCACAGCCCACAGCTGTCACATTAACAAGACAAATTGTTGCTGCCTCTAGCAATGTTTGCCCATGCTCGCCCCATAGTCTGTATTAATGTATGCATTAAAATCTTAATTATGATTCAAGATTTCATAATTTATATATTTACCTGATCTGTCTATCATATTTTTTACTTTTATCTGATAATTCAGGTGACTTTGGCGGCGCAGGCGAAGACATTTTTCCCCAAGCCGGTTGCAAACCAAGTGTTGTAAAACTTTACGAAGACTGTTAACAGCGCACATTATCGATAGGCGGCTGTTATAATCATCGTTATCAAATCAAAAAAAACACGAGAATTTGTTTTAAAAATTTTCAAGTATTTATTAAATAATACGTTTTACACATTTCACTTTAATTTCATTATTTTTTTTTCGTTTTATTTCTTTTAAAAATTTATTGCGTTCAACTGCAGATCTTACGCTACATACAATACATACAAGAAATCAGTCTTTACAAACAAATTGTATTAACTTATAGTTTTTGTTTTTTTTTTTTGTTTTGTTTGACGGCAAAAATAATACCAAGTTTGTGAGCAAAACCATAATTCATTTGGAGGGCGGCACTAAATATATGTAATAATTATATTAACTATTTTACAAATTGATTTTTACTGATGTTCTAACATCTCTAACATGTACAACGCATGTCGTTTTCCAGCACTAGACGCTAGAGAGAACATATGTTTTACAATTACGCTTTGGTACATCATTCGCGTTGTAATTTCACAACGAATTGCGTTTCTTTCTATGCTACATTTTTTTAAATAAAAACATATAATTTATCTAAATACAAATTAAAATTATCACCGAAAGAATGCCAGCGAAGAGAAGAACTACAGCGCCATCAACATCATCAAATAGAAACAGTGGCGGCAGCAACACAGAAACAAGTCCAGATGATCCCACATACAAGTTGAAAAGAAAAAAGAATAATGAGGTAAAAGTGTTGACAGATAATGTAAATAAGTAAATAATAAAAATCAAAAACATGTTGCTAGCCTAGAATAAAGCAAGCAGCCCCTAAAAATAGAATTACGGAAATATACATATGATCTGCTTTTTCATAAATTATTTTCTATGTTTTGTGTATTGTTTCAGGCCGTGCAACGTACACGAGAGAAATCGAAAAAAACGGCAGAGGATCGTAAGAAGCGTATTGAAGATTTAAAAATAGAAAATACACGTTTAAAAGGACGTATTGAATCGGAAAAAGGTCACATAACTATGTTGCGAGAGATGATTATGCAAGGAAGGACAAATGAAGCGCAGGATCGTTTAGTTGATGAAATTTTAAATAATTCAGATGACGAGGACGACGCTATTGATTCATAATGACTAACGAAGAGTTAATTTTAATCTACTTAATATTATTCACATATTTTTAATACAATCCCGTTAGATTTAATCATACACTTTATTTCAATATAATATATATATATTGATATCTATAAATATACTAACCATCATAAACATCCAGTTTTTCCATGTGCAATGAGAAAACCTCATCCATTTTTAATTGTTTAAATTGAATAAACAAACCACAGAAATGTTGTAAAAATTTAAATAGCTTTGTTTTTTTTTTTTAATTTACAGTGCGCCTTGAAGTCCCGTTACTGCTCTCCTCAGTCTTTTTGCTCTTTCACCTGTTCTATTCACTTCCGCTTTCGCATTGATTTATTGCACTTTTTATATATCATGTGTGAGTGTATCTCTTTCTCTCTCTCTCTGTGTGTGACTGTGTATATATTAATGAGCGTTAAATTTAGTCTGCAATAATTCCATGCGTTATTTTTTTTTTTTTTTACTTTTTGCAGAATTATTCAATTAATTTTTTTTAACAGCTGTTTACTTTAGTTTTAACTGTTCTTATTTTAAACAGTTAATTAACACCCCCGGTATGATTTAACAGCAAGAAGTGAGTTTTTAACAGCAATCAGAGAGAGCAATGTAACGTCACATGCCAGTACAACAATAGAAATGTATACATACACATATGTATATAGAAAAAAAAACAATGCCAACTCGTTATTCCAATTAAATGACAACTTTAATTGACGCTCGCTTTGTGTGTATGTATAATAGATTCTACGCTTTTGGCATCACACGATATGCCATGCCATTTACTAAATTTTTGTAATTTCCATTTATGTTTCACGTAACTTTTAGTTGCTGCTTTGTTGCTTTATTCTTGCCTCACGGTCACTTTACAGTCTCAGCTGTTATTTAGCAGTTTTTCATTATGTTAACATTCGTAATAATAATTACTTGAAAGGCAATAAATAATTAAGAAAAACAATATTATATAAATGGTAATATAATATGTTAATGAACTATCAAATAAATAAGATAAGATAAGATAAATTATTTAAATAGATTATTTTTTTTAATTATGTTAACAATAAACATTGGAACAGTGTTAGAAAACGCACAGTCAGAGTTGCATTGACGACAGTGTCAATCCTTTCATTATTCACTTTTTGGCGCATTTCATAAAAATTTTCAATTTAAAATTTTTTTTTGGTTTCTTTTTTTTTTTTTGTATATAATGTTTTAAAATTTAAAATTAAAAATATATAAATAGATACATATACAGTAATAATGCAGCTGCCTATAAGTAATTCACATATTAATCTATGCACAGCTGGCTCCAATATCTATTTGCTGAAGCGACAAATTGCCGAATATGGAACAAAATCACAAACGGAACTCTTCCGTGCATTCCGCTTCAATGTCAATGAGCCACCAGCACAGTCGAGCAACAACAACAGCTGCACGCTCATCCACACATCGGAAACCAGAGTATCGCGATGATTATTCCAACAAAAGTTATGACATTAAAGAGAAATCAAATGTTTTCAGTGGATTTTTGAAATCCTTACCATGGATGCTAAAACAGAAATATCAAGGAAAACGTAAACACAAAGACGAAACGCAAAAACGTTTTCTCAAAGAAGAAGAAATACGACAATTAATTGGATTATATCGTCGCTACGATAGTCTCTATAATCCGAATCATCCCGATTTTGATAATAAATCAGCAGATAAATTTTATTACACAGAGATTGCATATTATTTTCCACAACGAACAACACGAGAATTAAAAAATTTTCTACAAGATTTACGCGCAAGTTTTGAACGTGAATATTCAATAATTGAAAAAGCTCGACATCTATATGGGAAAATTTTAATGCCAACTATAAAATATTATAATGAATTTTTATTTCTTGTACCATTTCTTGGCATCAATGTGGATAGCGAAAATGAATGGAATGAGGAAGCAAGTAAAAGAGTAAGAGAAACTAATAATGATGATAATGAAAATGATTCTATATCAACATCATATATTTCTGATATTAGCATTATGTCAAATCATAAAGATTCATATATGGATTATATGGCATCGTATAAGCATAATTGCGATAAATTAATACCATCGATACCTGGTCAACCATTTTTATGTCTTGGCGATAAGAATAAGAAGAAAGAGCAAAAGAAAGTGAAAGAAGGGAATAAAGAGAAACGTAGTGCAATGTTACATAAAAAGAAAAGTGAAGAAAAAGTTAAAGAAGAGAATCGACAAACAGTAAAAGCAATGCAAAAGCAACAACAACAACAACAGCAGCAGCAAGCAGCTGAGTTAGAAAAAGATAGAAAATTAACAGAGCAACAACAGCAGAAACAGCAACAGCAACAGCAGCTGTTAAATCAGCAGTCATCACTGCAAGAACTAGCGGAAATACAACAACAACAACAACAGCAGCAGCAGCAGCCAGTCGTACAGCCACAACAACAACAGCAACAACAAGCGGAGTCTGATACTCGCCGACAATCTCTATCATATGGCAACGAAGCTAATTACGTTGACTGCGCTTGTCAGCATGAGGAAAGTGAAGACAGCTCTAGAAGAAATTCATTTGGAAATAAGTTCAGTTGCCTGTGCGAGGATAATTCCAAAGATACAACTTCCAAAACAAAAGTTTGTTCACCGTCATCATCGCCCTCCAATGATCAAAAAATTAAAATGTTATGTGAAATGATAAAAGCAGAATTAGGTACAGCGCCAGATTTTATCTTCTTTGAGGCCAAATGGCGTATCATTGAAGTGTTACGGCAAGTACAAAAATGTAGCATGCGCTATAAACGTGCAACAACAGCGCCCGTTGGCTGTGCCGTTGATGCTGATCCTAATCGTCAGAAATGCACTTGCCGGCAAAAAGAGAATAATAATAAAAGACTTTGCGCATGTTGTCAGAATAGTTATAAAAAAAATGTAGGAAAATGTCCACAGTGATCACATAAATTTTCTTACAGTGTATGCTGTGTGTAAACTCTTATCAGTCAGCTGTTCAATGAACTCGAAATGTAAGATAAGACGCAACGTTTTACTTACAGCTGTTGTTCTGCAGATACATTATGGAAGCTTTATTGAACAGTTCAAAGTTATTAAAGTATTGGCCAAGCCTTTTGCTAGGTTTGCTGATAGTGCTGATCATCAAGTGTTTGAGCAGCTATAGAAGCAGGAAACAAAAATTGGCTGGCGAAGAAGATGTAGCAGGTGAGCACAGCAGCAGCAGCATGATAAATTATTCATTTTTTGTTTAATTTGTTTTACAGTGGAATTTCCACAATATGCCGATGATGCATTGCAACCAGCTTTGGAGGAAAAACCGCATGTGACTTTTGTGCCTGGCCAGAGTTTGAATCCTGCGGGTGCTAAACGTTTCTATAACTTGATGCATGGTCGTCGCAGTGTAAGAGTATTTAATTCAAACAAAAAACCTGAACTCGCTGTACTAGAAGATTGCATACGTGCTGCGGGAACAGCACCAAGTGGCGCTCATACTGAACCCTGGACATTTTGCCTTGTGGAACAGTTGGCGGTTAAGCAGTCGGTGCGTGAGATTGTTGAACAAGAAGAGCAAATTAATTATAATACACGCATGCATGCACAATGGGTTACGGATTTGCGGCCATTGAAGACCAATGCCGTCAAGCCTTATCTCACTGAGGCGCCTTATCTCATTTTAATATTTAAGCAGACGCACGGCATATTGCCAGATGGTCGCAAGAAGCTGCATTATTACAATGAAATATCAACGTCTATAGCAACAGGTATATTACTTTGTGCACTACAAGCAGCTGGACTCTGTTCATTGGTCACTACGCCCCTTAACTGTGGGCCAGCATTGCGGCGTTTACTTGAACGTCCGGCAATTGAAAAACTTTTGATATTATTGGCTGTTGGTTATGCGGCGGATGGTTGTCAAGTGCCAGATTTGGAACGTAAATGCCTTGAAGATATATTGGTTAAATATTAAAACAGTTTCTAATAAATAATATCAATCACCGAATTAAAAAAAAATTGTAAATTCAAGCAACTTGTTTTATTTTTATTTGCATTTAAAAACAAACTTCGATAAATTGTGGTGGCATGATGATAAGCTAAAATATCAATTATTATCGCGGCAATTGTGAATTTGACGGCTTAACAGCTGTTAAAATTCATTCACACAAAATGTTAAGCGATATATCGATATAATTACAATTTTAATTCTTTTTTTAGTATTTTCTCTACAAATTTTGTAAACATTTTATTGCGAAAGAAAATATAAATTATTTATTTTATTATCGCATATAATTAATTTATTATTTGCGTTTAAAAGTGTACTCAAACAATATATCGATATATTGTGAACGTATTCATGTATCGATTACAGTATGTATCAATTCATTTTATAAATAACTTCAAAGTGTTCGGTCGCGCCGACGGGTTAATATCGAAATAATTGACGACCCGAATGAATTACTAAAGTAAATATAAAAATTGTTGTGCAAATTGCATTTAAATACAATTAGAATTATAACAATGCGGGTTCAAAAGACTTCATAAATAAATATAAAACGTGTGCGTTATTGTCGATGCAACAGCAAATAAGAGGGAAAGAATGAGAGCGCAAAGCAGATGGCAAAGAGCGTCTCGCCGCATTGGTGTTGGTTTGTGCATGAGTGTTTGTGCGTACATGTGTACATGAAGAAGTAGAAAGCGGCGGTAAAAACTTGTAAAAACTACACATATTATATACATAAATATATGTATAAAGCAAAATATTATATATATAGATTCTCAATTCCATCGACATCGAATTGATAATTCACTGGAATTTCAAATTAATAAAACGTATTGCACCTACAGAATCTGCAAGTCAAAACAAAACAAACGTGAAACGTAGCCGAAAAACGCCTGCCTACAACTGTGTATGTGTATGTTTTGTGCGAGCGTAATAAGAAAGACCCATGGAAAAAGAAGGCAACAAAAAAAAAAATATATATATAGTGCATACGAAGAGCAAACGCAAAACGCAATTGATGAAATTCGTGATAATTTCACACAAAAATTTGTATTATTAACAAATGGTTAAATAATATTTAAGCCAAGGCTTTGAAAATTAAAAACTAAAAGTAAATTTATAAATATATATATAAAAAAAAAAAGTTTTGGCGTCGCCGTCGTCGTGAATACGTATGCTTAAATAATTGTGCTAAATTGTAATTGCCGACACATTTGCGCCTTTTGTGTTGCCTTGAGAGGTGAGTTGTAATTGCTGCTGTAGTTGTTGTTCGTCAAGAGTTTTCAGTCTGTGCTTGTGTTCAAACTGTACTAGAGATGAGCGTGCAGTGTTACCGTGCATACATCTAATATATAATAATAATAATAAATAAAAAAAAATCTGTTTAAATAAAATTAAAATATTTGAAAAATTAAATTCAATTTAATATAAAATTGTTTCAATTAAATAACTCGGGGAAAATATTCTTACAACACTTATTGGAGAAAAAAAAATATATCGATATATCGTATACTATTTATTCAGAAGTTTTAAAAAAACAAAAACAAAAAAAATTCAAATTCGAATATTATCTCTATTTACATATCATCGGAATATAATACATTAGTTTTTCAACTATCGATTTTAAGTGTATTTAAAGCATCTTGACACGCGCTCATCTCTAATCTTAACTGTACCATATTGTTGCTCGGTTAGTCACGAAGAGAAAGAGAGGCAAGAAGAAAACAACAACAAAAACAATACAAAAAAAAAAATATTGATGCTTACTGCACTCTCTTTTTGTGTATAACTCTTAGTCTCTATCTCTCTTTTTGCCTATCGGCATACAACATGATAATCAGCTGTTACTGCCGCTGCCGATGCCAATTGTCCTAAACAACAGTTATATCAATTAACAGCTACAACTATTGGCTACTACGTAATACGTAGTAGATACCGTCAACAGCAACAATAAACAATGAGTCGCTTACATAAAATACAGAATCAACATAAACAACAACAACAACCGCAACAGCAACAGCAAACTCAAAATCAGTGTGAAATTGTTAGCAGCAGCACGAGCAGCACCAGTAACAACAACAACAACAACAGTAATTCAAAAAGTCGACGCAAAGCAGCAGCAGCAGTAGCAGCGACATCTCCTCCTATCGAGGATATGGATACAGCGCCACACATGAATGGACATGCACATGCAAAGATGACGACCAATGGGAATAGCAGAGCAGCGAAACGTCGAAAACCAAGTGATGATGAACACTTGATGAATGGAATTAACAATAAAAATGCAAAATTGAAGATGCAACAAAATGATATAGATGCCACAACATCGACATCAAGTAGTTCTGGTTCCAGTAGCAATACTGTACAACGTCACAATAATAATATCAGAAGTGTTAACAACAACAATAATAATAATAATAGTAACAAAAAGAAAAATAATAATAACAACAACAATGTGAATGGTCGTCAATACAACAACAATAACAATAATAACAATACTAATAATAACAACAACAACAATAACAATAGCAACAGTAGCAAGAAAAAACATACCACCAGTTCATCAACAACAGCAACCGCAACATCGCCAACAACACCAACAGCTACAACAACTAGCATGGAATATGATAATTATCGTAATAATGCAACACATTCACCATCAACATCACCTGCATCAATAGCCTCACCACCAACTGTAGCACCAGATGTTGTATGCATTTCGGATGCTGAAAGTGAAGAGAATGCTGAATATTATGATCAGGAAACTGAAGAGGATAGTGACCTAGAAATCGATGAGTTGGCATCAACAACACCAACAAGCAGCAATAGGCAACAACAGAATAGCAATAGAAATGCAATAGCAGCTAATGCTACTACAGCTGCTGCATCGACAGTGACACAAGCGGTAACAGCAGCGCCACCCACAGCATATAATATGCAAGCAAACAATAGTTTACCGTTAGATCTTGATAATGAGGCGCATCAACGGGATTTGGAAAACGTGACAGACTTGCGTTCCTATGGTAAGTCTATTAAAAATTCTACTTACTACTACTACTACAAAACTATGATAAGCAAGCAAGCTATGTATGTATGTGTCAAGTATAACTGATAACAGGCAACTGAGGTCATAATGCATTTGAATTGACCAAATGCAACGTCATCGACCTCGTCCTCGCACTCTTTGACATACAAAAAAAAAATCCTTTAAGAAGTGGAGCACATGCATTTAACCTTGACATACATTTTCTGTGTGTGTGTGTTTTTTTTTTCTTGTTTTTTAGTCATAGAGAAAACTTACTATTTCGGCTTTTATGCGTTCGTATGCTACAAATTCACCACAAGACAAAAACACAACTCAACATTATTCACCACAATACAAAAAGCAACAAGTAAATGACGTTGTCTATTTACTTGTTGTATGTCTGAGTATGTGTCTGTCTGTCTCTGCCTACGTGCATGTGTGTGTGTGTGTGTGTTTGTGCGTACTACATAAGCAATTGATTTACTTGAACTTGGCAATGCATTTGGCCCAGCAACAACTATATATAAATATACATTTATGCATGTATGCCTGCATGCATGTGCATGTGTGTGTGCATATAAAACACGTTAGCCTTTGCGCCTAATTGGCAAATTTGTTTATATTTATTTATTTTTTGTCTTCTTTTTACCTTTGCGCATAAGTAAAAAAAAAACCTGACACGAAAGCAAGAGTCACAGCAGAGTCTTAAAATGCGAGAGGGAGAGAGCATAACCTTCTCTTCTTGAAACTCTCTGCCTTGCCTTCCTCCCCTTGCATGAGCTGCATTTTATTATCACGTATGCTTTGAAGATCATGCACCAAAAACTCATTGACTCTCAGAGAGTCATAGCAAACACAAAGAGAGAGAGAGTGTGAGTTTTGTAAATGAGCATGCATAACGGTTTGTCAAGTATATGCATGTGTATGTCTATATGTGTGTGTGTGAGTTGTGTTATAGAGACAGCTGTGCGTGCTTGTGCTTTCGGCTGTATTTCAGTCAATTTGTACAGCACCGCAAACTCGATTTGACAAAACTTCTGTTGAAAAGAGTAAATGTTGAAGAGCATTAAAAATTCATTTACATATTCATGTAGATCGACGCGCGACATGCTATCACTAATGGAATGTAAATACATATACTTATAAATAAATACTTATGCATAGTGTTATGTATGGGAATGTTTAACTAAAATATTTAAAAATAATAAAAATTCTCTGCCAAATGCATTTCGATTATTATATTGAAACTCAAAAAAATTTGTTTATTTTCATTAATAATAAAAAATAATTAAATGATGAAAATTGTATGTATACCGCTAACAATTACTCTTATATACTGCTACATATGCGTTTATTATTTTTTTGATTGTCATTTTTGATAGCTGATAATTGTGTTGATGAAAACAAGTTTTTGACATGTTTTGTTATTCTACATACATATATTTGTTAAGCATTGCATTTAATTTTTATTTTATTTTTGTCGCTTGTTTTTTATTATGTAAAATTTTTATTTTTGCTGTCGGTTTTTTTTTTCTTTCTTTTTTTAATAATGACGAATACAAATATTTATTCTTGTAATCTTTTATTTTTCATGTAATCAGCACTTAACTCTTGACAAAGTCAATTTTTTTTTAATCTTCGACAAGTTATCGTTTATTTTTGTACTTGATTTTCCTTCGAAATTGTTTATTTTTTTTTGCTCACTGTTTGTTGGATCAATAAATTTTTTCTTGTTGTCCATTGAAAAACATTTTATTCGTTCAAGTTATTATTTTCTTTCGTTTTTCTTACTTTTTTTTTCTTTTTGTTGAACATTCACCTACACAAAGAGAAGGAAAAAGCTGTCACTATAGTCAGTTCATTGCTCCCATGTTTTTTATTTTTTTTTTAAAGAAAAAGGAAATTTTTGATGCGTGTTTGCAACTTGTATTTGCCAAAATTAAATTGTTATATATAATATATAATACCAGTAACTGGTTTGCACTAACAAAAGGAAATAAAAAAAAAAAAATTAATAATAATAATAATAATATTAATAATAATTAGCAAGGTGATTCCATTAACCTTTTTGTTGCTTGGCATAGCTGGCGTCTGTGTCAATGCGCTGAGAACAAATTGAAATCTCGATTACAACAGTAACAGCAGCAGCAGTAGCAGGGCAGCAGCTTACCCGCATCATCTCAAAATTGTTGTTGCTGTTGCTGTTACTGCTATACTCTGATTGTTTACATTTTGTGTATGTGTTTGTATATTTTGTGATGAAATGAGTAAGAGGCAAAATACTGATGAAAACTGACTCCGCATAGACGAAAGAAAAGCCACAGGTTCAAGGACAAACGTCCAGCAAATGGCATTCAACTTTGTTGCGCTCACTCTCTCTCTCTCTCTTTGCATTCTTCTTCTCTCTGACTTTTACTCTCTATGCTCACAGCACGCGCCTACTCAATTTTGAGTTCTGACTTGCCAAATACGGTTATACTTTTCGTTCAAAGAGTACAAAAGGCAGGGCTGTGTGGTTAAGGCAGAGGACGAGAATAATAAAACAATGTGTATTAATGGTGAGCAGAAAAAGAAGAGGGGGGAGAATAAACACAAATTAGTCACTTGGGGATTTTTTTTTTATATATTTATTTTATTATTGGCCACTTTATTTCGTTTTTTTGAGAATTTTCTAGAAATAATTCAGTGAAATTATTGTTGTCGTCTATAATATAGACTCTATATATGCTACGATTAACTGCAAATTGTTAAAAACGAAAAATGCGAGTCCAGGGCCAATGAACCGTTTTTTTTTTTTTTAAGACTTGAAGGCAACGTATAAAAATTATGTGTATGGATTGTAAGGGTAGCAGCGGGTCGCAGAGTGCTTGTTAACAGGTTGTCTCTGATTGGCTGCTGCGCAGTCTTCTGCTCTTCCCCACACACACACATGAATATATACATATATGTATATGTATATTTTATTCATCTTGACGAAAGCTCTCAGTGGGTCAGCCACCTGCTGCAATGACGGCTGCCGATGCTCATGTTGTCCTTATGAAACAAAATTCGTCTGCATTGTCTGTGTATAAATGTAGATAAGAGTGAGAGCGAGAGATAGACAGACAGAGAGAGAGAGTGATAGAGAGCGAGCGCGCGAATGAGCGGGTGTGAGAGATAGTAAAAATAAAGACATTGTATACTTTGCTTTCATTGCTATGCAGCATAAAGAATTTATAGTTGAGCATTTTT
Source organism: Zaprionus obscuricornis (assembly GCA_037044475.1). NCBI lineage: Eukaryota > Metazoa > Arthropoda > Insecta > Diptera > Drosophilidae > Zaprionus > Zaprionus obscuricornis. The sequence continues at coordinate 75,288 of JBAMBR010002963.1, forward strand.
TTTTTATTTTTATTTATATCAATTGTCGCACGTGCTGCTCTGTAACTTTTTATAGCGATAACATGCTAATCACATGTCAAACAATTCTGCAGGTTTTCTTTTTTTATAGCAACACATTCTGTTTGCCTCGCGTATGTTTATATTTGTATGCGTATATGTGTATATGTATATGCTGTGTGTGTAGTCATTATCGTCGCGCTCTTTTTTGCGTTCTTCTTTGTGGTTGTGCTTATCTCTTAGTTAGTAGCTCTTATTTTCAATTTGTTACATATTTTGCATATATTTATCAATTTACTGTGAAATGTATTTTGATTATTATTATTATTATTATTGTTTTTCTCATCCGTTTTCTATTTTCTTCTTCTTCTTCTTGCAGTTAAACTTTACAGCGATGAACGTGTCAGTCTCGTTGATTTTAAAATTATTCGCGTGCTTGGCACGGGCGGTAAGCATCTGTTACAATAGCTATAATTCATTATTTAATATGTATATCTACTTAATAATTAATCAATTATATTTTTTTAATGCAGCATATGGACGTGTTTTCTTGGTCCGTAAATTAACCAGACATGATGCTGGTAAATTGTATGCTATGAAGGTTCTCAATAAAATAACTGTAGTGCAAAAGCGTAAAACGGCTGAGCATACAAAAACTGAACGTGTGGTGAGTAATACTACAAAATCATATTAAAAAATTGCAATAACAAACGAAAAAAAGAGAAATCAAAGCAGTGAAATAATATGTAAGAAAAACCCTTGCAATCGTGCGGAACGTGTAGAAATTAAAACTTCATTTTGCCATTTAATTTTAATCTCAGTTCACACAATTGGCGTTTTCAGTTTTAATGCGATCAAAAACCAAAGAAAAAAAAAAGAAAAAACCGCAGCTAAATTGAAATTAAACCTTCAGTTGCTGGCACGTACACGAAAATTAAGCAAAAGAGTCGAAAAAACGACGAAGGAGAAGAACTGGCGGCAGACAAAAAAAAAAATAAACGTAGTGAGAATTCAATGCAAGCAACGCACACACACACACACGCATACACAAACACTATGCATAGGCTTCGCTCACTCTGCTTACTCAAACTTGTTGCACCGGCAAAAAGCTAACGGGATGCCAATAGGAGAGTAAGCATAACAGATTGAAAGAGAGAGAGAGACAGTGAGGCTGCTGCTTAAAGAGAGCAGGCTGATCTGTTTGTATACAGATGCGTGTTGGTCTCTGTGTGTGTGTGTGTGTGTGTGCATGTGCATTTTATCAACCGGTTTGCGGCATTGAAAAATATAGAGAAAAAGCTAATGCAAAAACTTGGTTAAATAACTGCAAACAGGTGTAGGTAGAGCTAGCTAGACTATCTATTGAGAGCGAGCAATAGTGAGAGTGCAAGCACGTTTTTTTTTATTTAGTAGAAAAGGAGGTAAAATCACAGAAAAAACAACAAAAAAGAAAAATTTGACCGAATAATTGAGTAAAAAAAAAAAAGTGTAAAAATACACAATGCGTTCATTTGTGTTGTCTCGTTTACGCACTTGTAATACATTTTTTTTTTCAAGTACAACAAACAGTGAAATACATGCATACATATGCCTGCATATGTATGTACATATACATTCAATAAGTACATAACGATGACTATGACGCTTGTGCTACTAACCCAGATTGCGACATAGCCTCACAGTCAAAGTAAAATGAAATGTTGGGCACATTGCAAGAGTGCAAGAGAGAGATAGTATGAGAGACATACACAGTAGGAGTAATAGGAGTGTGGGAGTAGGAGAGACAGCACGAAGAGACACACAGTAACATTGTCAGACGAGTGAAGGTGGAATTGATTGCCGGCTCTTTGTTGACTGTCTCATCGGCGGCGCTTGTTGCCCAAAAAAAATAAGTTTATTTTTACATGTATATAAAAATGGAAAGGAATAATTTTTGCTTTAAAATGTGAAAGTTGCGTATGATGATGCTGCTGCTGAACAATTGTCTATGCAACAAAAAAAAGAAAAAGAGAAAGAGAATAATGAAGTAGTAAGCAACAATACATGAAAATTGAAATGCAAATGCGCAAAAAAGAAGAAAAAAAAGTAACAACAGCAACAACAATAATATTTTCACTTTCAATCAGTGCACAAAGCAAATAGTAGTAGAAAACAAATAGAAGAGCGTAAAATTAGAGTTGGAAGTGGAAGAAGCAAAAAAAAATATGCCAACAGCTGTTGTTTGCTATTTGCTGCTGCTGCTGTTGCTATTGCTGCTATTATTCTGTACAGTTATTTCCTCAATCAAAGCAGCTTAGCAACAACAACAATAACAGCAAAAAAAAAAGTACGCGACGCGTCTAGCAGCGACGACCACAAACATCGTAAAATAAACAAAGAAAAAAGCATAATAAAAACAATAATAAGCCAAAAGACAAACGAGACATGATAAGATAAATCACACTGTAAAAGCAAAGCAAAAACCGCAAATGTTATCGATAGAATTATCGTAAGAATAGTACGGTGTGAAGTGTGTGGCATATTATAAAAGAAAATAAATATTTTTGAAGATCGCAAATAATTATTAATAAAACCAAAATGTGCAGGCAAAAGTTATCGATAAAATGATCGAAATAAAAATAAATATAAATAAAAATTAAAATAAAAGAAAAATAAATAAAATAAAAATAAAAGAAAAATAAATAAAATAAAAATAAAAGAAAAATAAATAAAATATAAATAAATAAAAAATAAAATAAAAATAAGTAAAATTTAAACCAAAAATAAAATAAAATAAAAAAAATAAATAAAAAATAAAATAAAATAAAAATAAATAAATAAATGTAAATTAAACATAATTAAAAAATGATAATTATTAATCATAAAAACTTTTACTTCTTTTTTTTTTAGGTTTTGGAAGCAGTGCAACGTAGTCCATTTTTGGTGGGATTACATTATGCTTTTCAATCTGCATCGAAACTTTATCTAGTGTTGGGTAAGTTTTACAAATTGTTACACTAATCTAATATTCTAAACTTGCTAAAATACGCTGTAATTAATTTTTTTTATAGATTTTGCCAATGGCGGTGAACTATTTACACATCTCTATCATGCCGAACATTTTGAGGAGGCACGTGTACGTGTTTATATTGCTGAAGTGGTGCTGGCATTGGAACAATTACATCAGTTAGGCATCATCTATCGCGATATTAAGCTTGAGAACATTCTACTCGATGGTGATGGTCATATTGTACTATCCGATTTTGGTCTATCAAAGATACTTACTGCCGAAAATGAATATCGTGCGCATAGTTTCTGTGGCACATTGGAATATATGGCGCCAGAGATAATACGTACTGGTCCACCAGGACATGATAGTGCTGTCGATTGGTGGTCTGTGGGTGTTTTAACATTTGAATTACTTACGGGTGCCTCACCATTTGCCACCTCAGATGGACAGAGTCAACAGTCAGAGATCTCACGTCGCATACAAAAGGAGCAACCATTGATACCCAATTCATTTAGTCCAAATGCCCGCGATTTTGTTTTAAAAATGTTAGAAAAGAATCCAAAACGTCGCTTGGGTGGCAATCATCGTGATGCTAGTGAAATTAAAGATCATCCATTTTTTCATGGTATCAATTGGCAAGAATTACGTGGTAAACGTCGTAAAGCACCATATAAACCAACTGTTAATTCTGAAGATGATGTGCAAAATTTTAGTAATGAATTTACTGATCAATTACCAGAAGATCCAGAATGTGATGCGCCACCAGCACGTATACGACTATTTCGTGGTTATACATATGTGGCACCCGAACATTTAGAGCAAATGCGTCGTGATAATAATTGTCAAATTGAATATTATAATCAGGATTTGCATGTAAGCACCTTCTCCATGTCTCTGATTATATAAATTAATTAATTTATAATTTCATATAATTTATAGCATATACCAACACGTCCGGATGATCTTGAGCTTGGCACAAAAACGTGCCGTGGCAGCTATGGCACATGTTATTTTGTAGCCGATGGTGCTGCTGAAATAGTGTTCCTTGCCAAAGTTATAGCATTATCCAAATTTCGTGCTGCCGAAGTTGATGCCTTAACATCATGTGCACTCGATCGTCATGGTCATCCAAGTATTGTTAGCTATCATGGTGCATTTCGTGATAAATGTGAAGTATGGATTATCACTGAATATCTATGCGGTGAAGAATTGGGCACATTTCTGCAAGGCAAGAAACTAAATGAAGATATTTGCCGTGAAATCTTTATACAGCTGGTACAAGGTGTACAACATATGCATCAGCATCATTTCATTCATGGTGATTTAAAGCCAGAGAATATTGTCTTTGTCAGTGGTGCACGAACTGATGTTAAAATTGTTGATTTTGGCAATGCATGGTAAGCAGCAGCAACAGCAGCAGCAATGTAAAAAACTAAACATTTTTTTCTTTATTTTCACAGCTATAATAAAAGCTTTAAATCTTGGAAAGATAAACCACGCTATACGATAGATTATGCACCACCAGAATTATTAAAGGATCCAAATGTTGTTAACTATTCGCCAGCTGTTGATATTTATGGTTTAGGTGCAACATTATATACAATGCTTATGGGTCATGCACCATATCGTCAATATCGTGGCGATAATGAACATTCACCCGATGAACATCATCAATTGCGTCGACGCATTGAACGTGATATATTTAATCAACGTTCAAAATTATGGCAAAATTCTAGTGAAGAATTTAAACATTTGGTCAGTTGGTGTTTGGAAAAGGATCCAAATAAGCGGCCAAAATTAAGCGATATATTGTCATGTGATTGGTTACAACAATTTCAACATGATCCTGATATTGATATTATACCACCGCCAGAACAAATTGTTGTTGATCTTAGTGAAGATACAATGGAATCAGCGCCAATAATAAAACCAGATGCAATGTTGGCAATGCAATTGGAACAGCAGCAGCAGCAGCAGTCAGTAGAAATGATATCAATGCAACAATCGGTCATAGTGGCAGTTGCAGAGCCAACAACAACAACAACAACAATTACAACTGCTGTCAACATTGAGGATGATGGCAGAGATAATTATGATATTGATCTCGAAGAACTTGATGATTTTCATGGTTTTGATGAGAATGCGCCACCATTGCGTTTGCCATCCGAATATTATGTGGAGCAAGCAACAGCACAGCCAATGGAACAACAGCAGCAGCAACTACAACAACAAGAGCTGCAACAACAACAATTAATGTTACCACCACCAGCACCACCAACGCGTCCACTTGTTGTAAATGTCAATACAGAAGTTCAACGGCGTCCATTGACACGTCAACAGCGTCGCACAGAATTAATTCAAGCTGGTTTAATAACAACAACAACAACAACAAATGGAACAACAGCAACAGCTGAGCAACCAGAAGATACAAAGGCAGGATTATATCTATTAATGCAAGAATTAACACCACCAGGACCAGATACTATAATTTCACCATCGAAACGTTTCATAATGCCAAACATAACACCAACATCACAAGCACGTGCAGCACGTTTACAACGGCCATTGGATGATCTTTGTGGTTTTGGTAAAACGAAAGCTACATGGCGTAAATCTCGTGCCAGTTGGCGTCATTTCTGTCTATTGCTCAATGGTGTACAACAGGTGCTTAAGCATCGTTTTAAGAAACAGCGACGCGTCTATTGTGGTCCAACAATAAAAACAGAAATGATTGATGAATCATATGAGAAACCATTAATATTTCCACGTCCAAAGGCAGCGGCAGAACGTCGTGCGAAACGTCCGCCAAAGGTAGCACGTCAACCGACACGTGTGCAGCCGGAGCGAGCGCGTGCATTAAGACAACGTTATGTTTTTGAATGACATCAGATCGTAGACAGATCGGATGATGATGATGATGATGATGATGATGTTGATGATGTCGATGATGATGATGATGATGATCTAGTTACATTTGATAGCGATAGCGATGTAATTGAAGTAATGTCTGTAGATGATGATGATGATGATGATTATGTTTATGATTATGATGATGATGATGATGATTTTGATAGTGTAGAGAATAATGTTAACGATGACGATGATGATAATGATGATGACGATGAGGATTCAATAGAAATGATAGAGCGACAGCAACTGCAAGCAGTGCTCGCGGCGGCAGCGCTTAAACGTAGCAGACTTGGACAATGGGCGCTGCAACAGCAGCGCAGTTGACAAAACGTGGACAAACTAATAAAAAGACACGAACAACAACAAGAACAAGGACAAAAATATAAATGAAAAAAAAAAAAAAAAAACTAGAACTGAGAGAAAGACGCGGCCAGCTGCTAATAGTAGACAAAGAAATAACAAAAAAACAAAACAAAAAAAAAGAAGAATGAAGAATGAAAGAAAACAAGAAAAAAAATTTAGTAATATATTTATACATAAATATATTATATATTATATATATAAAAATATATATAAAAATAATGTAATCTTATTCTAGTTATAGTTTCGAGTAATGTTGACTGTGGGCCACAACAATGAAAGAAAAAAAAAAGCAAACATACAACATTTTTGGATCATTGAGCAGCAGCAAAGATTCAAGAGAAGTTACTGTCTGTCTGTCTGTCTGTGTGTGTCGAAAGAGATTAAGAAATTGTTATTGCATAAAGGTTTTTGTCATTAACTTAACGCTCTATCTCTTTCACACACACAAGCACACGAATACAGACATAAAAAATACACTCACAAGGCATGCACTGGAAAAAAAAAAATTGAATATTATTTATTTTTTTTTTTCTTATTGCAATTGCAATTATTGCTGCAATTAGTTAATTGTTTTATTATTATTATTATTATTTTTTTATACATATAAAATATAAAAAATTTAGTGCATTGAAATGAAGAGAAAAGAAAAGAAAAGTAAAACAGAAAAATGTCAAATTATTTGAAAATAATTTTTGAAATTAAGTTTTTTTTTTTTTTTTCGTGTGCAACGTTAGTTAATTAAGCTAATTAGCAAAGCAAAGCAAAGAAAGAATGTAAGAAAGAATATAAACAAAAATATAAGCAAAAATACATATTGTTAGTCTTAGAAAGAAACAAAACAAAAAAAAAAACACATAAAAATATATATGCCCGATATGTGTATATAATTGTGTATATATGTATATATCAATATATATATATATATATAAACATATAAAAAACAACATAATTATTAATGAATTAATTAATTAATATGCTTTAAGTTGTGCTCTATGTTAAGTTTATAAACTAATTGTTAAAAAGTCGGAAGCATCCACACAACAACAACAACAAACAAACAAAACAAAACAACAACAAAAACCTTTATATATATATATGAAAAAAAAAATAATTTTGTAAATTATAATTTAGTCTTAAAAATTTTGCGCAATTTATTTTGTAACAAAAAACAAAGAAAAAAGAAAGCAGAAACTACAACAAATTTTAAATTGAATTATTAACATTTCATTCATTAAATTTTTTTTTTCAGCAAAGCAAAACCAAAACACACAAAATTAACACATTTATTTTCTGTTAACTTATGTTTTTATTATTATTATTTTTTTAATTCATTTTTTTTTGCGTTTTTTTTTAATTTTGTTGAATTTTATTTAAAAAAAATTTTATAAAAATTTGTTTGCCTTCCCACGTTAATTAAATGTATTGAAAATTGAATTGAAATAAAAGTTGTACATTGCAAATTTCTTTTTTTTATAATTTTCTATTATTTATTTTAAAATTTACCCCCCCCCCCCCTGCCTCACAAACACACATACAGAGAGAGACACACAATGGACACATATCTGCATTTTGTATTTAAAAAATACTTTTAAGTGAACATTTTTTTTGAAGAGTTACAAGACAAAATGAAGCGCAAAACAGAACAGAAAAGAAGTAGCAGAAGTTAAAGCGTAAAAGTAAAAAAGAAAATTAAAAAATATATAAAAAAAATAAAAAAAATTTATATTAAAGTTGCCTTTTAACAAGTTGCCTTAGAAAAACAAGAAAAAAAAAAGTAAAACCAAAACTCCCAATAAAATAAATACACTGAAAAAAAATATATATATATATATTATATATGAATGAAAGCCAAAATACAAAATAAAAATTGATTTAATGAATAAATAAATATAAACCATTAAAATTGTCGGAAGTGGTGCGACAGTGAATTTCTAGAGTCGTCGAAGCAATATTCTAAGCATAAAATAGAAAAAAAAAAATCATGAAATTATATTTAAGGGCATACAAAAAAACAAAACATCAAAATAAAATAAAAAAAAAAACAACAAATGGAACATCGGAATATAAAAACAAATAATAATTAATTACAACTTAAAATTAGAAAACAAAATATAAAAACAATCAAATCGCAAAATTAACATTTTTCTAGCATATAGAAATTAAGTAAAAAGTTATATATATAAAAAAAATAAAATTTATTTATAGGCGCTTTGTGAGAAATCATTTTTGGCGCGTTGTTTTTTAGCTGTAAACAAAAAATGAATTAAACAAGAAAAATTGAATATTAATTTTGTTTAGCAGATAAGTCACCAAAGTTTGTATATAAAATTTAAAATAAACAAAAAAAAAATCAATGTAATATCAAAAAAAAAAAAAAATTCCAAAGTTTTATTTATTATTTTAGAAATTTCTTGTAAAAAAGAGAAAATCAAATTTGCCTTTCTTTTTTTTATAGATTTTTTTCAGAATTTTTGATATAAAAAAAGATTTTTCTAGAAAATAAAACTTCAATTTCGAAGGCTTGTTCCCCTGATGCCTGTATGATATAGTTGCTCGATTTGAAGCATATTTGGCTGACAAGTTTTTTAGTCATTGCTGAAGTCTAATTTTGAAGAACAATTTTTACATACAAAAAATTAAATGTTGACCCATTGTACCTACGGCAGCTATGCGATATAGTTGCCACACTTAGTCAAATTCATAAAATGTATGTTCTGAGAATTATAAAAAATTTTACATATAAAAAATCAATGCTTGACCCATAGTACTTCGTAATTCAAACTCAAATTATTTTTAAATTTTATATAATTTTTTTTTATTTTTTATTATTTATTTAAAGCAACAACAAATTGTTTCAACTAATTTTTTCGTCTCTTGCCCAGCTTAGCTTTGCCACCGCCTCCTTTGCCACCCTTGCTGCCTTTACCTTTGCCGCCAGCAAACTTTTTACTTGTATAAACTTTGCTATTTGAGCGTCGCTTTTCCTCCCACTGTAGCTGCTTATCAGAGGATTTGTCCTTGTTGAAAATGGCATTGCTGGTGCCTTGTCCTTTCGTTTTGCCAGTTTCCTCAAGCAACGCTGAGAAATCATCGGCAGCAGCAAAGAGTGAACTCATATCTATATGAAAATAAATAAATAAATTAATAAAAATTAAATTATTATAATTAAATAAATGCTTGATGTACCGTTGCTATGTTTTAGTTTCTTGGCAAAGCTGCGTTCATCGAGCTGTGTATCTTTGCGTGATTTCTTAGACTTGGGCGCAACGTCATCATCATCGGCATCGTCAGGACTTTCAGGTGCTTCACTAGAATCACTATCGCCGCCATCCATGGAGATAGAACCAGCATCATCATCATCATCATCATCGAGTGGCTGTAAATCTATTGAACCAGTTTCATCATCTGATTGTGCATCATCATCAGCCTCTTCAACTGCTGCATCATCATCATCCCAATCATCAGCCATATCTTCATCATCATCATCATCAGCATCCTTTGCCTTCTTCTTCTTCTGCTTTTTAGTTTTATTCGTTTGCATTTCACCGCCAAGCTCCTCCAAAAAGTTAAGCTCATCCTGCTCATCATCATCATCAGCAGCTGCGTCACCAGCATTGCCTTTCTTTGCTTTCTTGCCAAAGAAATCATCCAAATATGATTCAAATTCATCATCATCAACTTCACCTTCTTTCAATTCAATATCATCGCCTTCCGTTTCCATTGATTCTTGCTCTAATTTTGGCTGCTTCTTGTTCTGTTCCGCCAACTCTGCCATTTTACGTTTATGTTCCAAATAATTAAAGATGAACATTTCATCCTCTGTGCATGTGGCTTTTGTTAAAGATTTCACAGGCTTGCCACGTGCGCCATAGGAAACGTAACGTTTATGTGCAGCACTGGCAGCAGCAGCAGCACCTTCTGCTGCTTGCTGTTGATAATCCAATTTCTTGGGATTCTTGAAGGCGAAACGTTCAAGGAAATGCGGCAAACCAAAATCACGCAACGGATCACCATAATAATCAATGCGTTTCTCTAGAGAAATACACAAAGAGAGAGAGAGAGTGTGAGTGAAAGTTTAAGTTGTCTGCTTGCAACACTTACCATGCAATATCTGCTCGGCAAACACTTGCACTGTCGGATGATAATGTTGACGCAGCAGCAACAGTTCATTGCGCAGCGCATAGGCAGCGCCAGCAAATGCTGGCACACGATGATATGCATCATATTTGCAGGCATCAATATCACGCACCTTTGAGGATGCTGTGCTCGCCAGCTTGACATGATGCCACGATGAGCTGCTGCTGCTGCTGATAGTTGGCTTTTCTTCGGCAGTCTCATTATTCTCAACATCAGCATCCTTGTAATGTTCATCCTGCTCCTCTGTCTCACTGCCAAATTTATCCAAATCTACTGCTGCTGCTGCTGCTGATACCGCTGGCAATGCTGCTTCAATAGCATTTATATCGCCAATGCCAGCAATTAATTCACGACGCATACGCAACAATTTATGCAACACAATAAGACAACCAGCAGCCATATTTGGTGGCGCATAAAGTGCCAATTGCAACAGACGCTTAATAAATGCCTGTGCACGTGCCACATGACTATCGATATGTATGGCACGATGCAAGATATGCAACAATTGTGCTGCTGTCTTTGTGCCAATATTGATAAGATTCAAATCCAACAACTTTATATACAAAGCATTATAGAAACGATCCGTTTTCTCAGTTTTCACTGTGACCAATTGCAACAGCAAACCCAATGTTTGCACCGAGACACGTATATCGGCTAAATGTACCAAACGATAGATGGTATCCTGCATTTCTTTGGTCAACAGTTCCGTGCTACCTTTTGCTGGCTGTGCTTCCGTTATTGCCTTTTGCAGACAGCGAAGTATTGCTTGCATTGTGCGATTATTGACGGCGCCCTTCTGTACCAGCACCTTGAAGAGTGCAAAGCAAATGTTGACAAGTTTAGTGCAGACTTCGGGACGACCATTTGGTGCAATGCTGGAGAGAAAGCATAATGCAAAATGTTGTGCACGCTCTGAGATATTATTACGGAATAGCAATTTCTCAGCTTCAGCGACAATGACACCGCACATATTGGGATGACGTTGTGCTACTTCACTTAGATGATGCAATGCCTTGGATGCAATCTTAGCAATAGGATCACCTAACTTATTTATCAACATGGTCAACAGTAATTGTTCCTTTTCCGGTGCATAGGCCAAAAGACGCGCAGCAGCAATAATTGCTGATGTTTTATTATGTTCTTGTCCAGTTTGTAAACCTTGCATAAGATTCTTTAGATACTCATGATATTGATCCTTGAGTTCATTCTCAAAATACCAATAGGCATAGATGCGTCGCAGTTGATCCTTGTGTAATTCTTGTTTCTTAACTTTCTTCCAGTCAGCGCCGCGTGTATGTATTGAAAATAGTTTACGTTGTGGCGGCAACAAAACTTCTTGCCACAGATCGTTAAGTGCAGCAATGACATCATTGCAACTTTTATTTGATAATTTACATTGAGCAATCAATGTGGAGAGTGCTTCAAGATTACCCAAAGGATTGCTAGTAACAAGCAAGGCACCGGCATTGGCACGATCCTTGGCTGTGCCCTTATGCAGTGCCGTTTGCAGCCAGCGTGCATCCGTTGGATTACCTGCAAGATATGGAGTGTAAAGCATAGCTAATCCTCTAAAGAAATCTTCAACTTACGTTTATTATATGTTGATTTCTCTGCTTCAAAAGCATTTTTACATAAATTAAATAACTCCAATTGCTCATGTTCCTTCAGATCCAATACCTCATCACTGCTGGGATACTCTGTATGCTGCAAGAGAATTTTGAGTTAAGCTGAGCAACAACTAGCATGCGGCAAGAATTTTACTTACCACTTGATACCATTTCTTTTGTGCATCTTCTTCCTCGGTATTTGCCATTTTACGCTTATTCGTACTAAACTTGTTAAATTTCTCTGCCAGATCCTCATCATCATCATCATCATCGGCATCGCTGTCCTCGCTATCCATTGCCTGCGTTTTTTCAGCACCATCTTCATCAAATTTAATGCGTTGATTTTGCTTCTTTTTATCAGTTATTTCTATTTTTGGCTGCTGCTTCTTGTTTTCAACTTCCTCAACGACATCTTCATCATCAGCAAATTTTATTTTTTGAGGTTTTTTATGTTCTGCTTTTCCCCAGTTGTTGTTGTTATTGTTGTAAGTTTTCTCAACTTTAGGCTGCTGCTGCTTTTTCTTATTTTGCACTTTACCATCATCATCAAATTTTATTCTTTGCGTTTGCTTATCTCGTCCTTTGCCATTTGGTTTTCCGTTTTGTTCCTGCTTTTTAGCAACATTTTTGTTGTTGTGTTTCTTTTGATTTAGTTTTTCCTGTGCTTCGCCATCATCATTGAATACAATTTTCTTATTTTTCAATGGTGCATTGATATTTATGGCATTTGCCACAGCTGCCGGCATGTTTCTTTTTTAATTAATTACAACTTAAAAATTTGCCGTAAATAAAATACATTAAATAAAATTCAAACAGCGGCTGCACGTGTGTTCAACTGAAATTTGCCAATCACAACGAAACGGTTTCAAATAGAGATGTGCACATTACATGTATAATATGCATAAATGGAAACAGATGGAGACAGCTTAGTGCAGTTCTAATATGTTAATCTAACGTTTCTTTTTCGTATAACATAACATAAAATATTTCTTTTATTTCTTACATTTACTTGAATATATTTCATTGCTGTGCAAAATGTAGAGTGACCATAACAGTTTAACAGAATCCTACGCTGTTAACGCAATTTAGAGTTGAACTTATCGCTTTTGACACTTATCGTTATCGTTAGTCTGAATTTAACTATTGGTACAACCAGCAGCGTAGCGGTTGTGCGTCGCACGGTTTTTTGCCTGCAGATTAAACATTTTTTTTTTGTTAACTGCTCTCGCTTCAGTCATCTTTTTGCTGGTCAACAAAACAAGCGCAAACGTGACTCGAATTCCAGTTAAATAAAAGAGCAGCATTCTGCAGTGTTTGTCATCGACAAGCAATAACAAAAAACAACAACAACAGTAGCAGCAGCAGCAGCAGCAGCTGAAGCTTCAGTTTCGTTTCGTGCATTTCGCCCCTCAATTTTATATATTTCTTTTTTTCTCTCTGCTACCTTTACGCTTTGTGCTTGTGTTTCGTGCGCGCATTTCCATGGAAAAACGTTAATTTTTATTGTTTAATTTATGCGAAATTACACAAAAAAGCAAATGTGAAGAATATGTAACAAAATAAACGCTGTGGCACGCACACACAGCACAACCAACAACAACAACGACAACAACTACAACTACAAAGGGTAAAAACAAAAAAACCGTTGAAAATTTTTGTGCAAAAAACTGTGACGACAACAGCGCAGCGCAGTGTAGCACTAGGAAAATTGTTTGTTGAAAGAGCATTGTAATTGTGTCTGTGTTTGTGTGTGAATTTTAGTTGTTGCCTTTGTGTGTGTGTGTTAAGTGTCGGGGGCTGCAGCTAAATTAATATTAAGCGATCTCCTTCTGCTTCACCATTCGCCTGTTTTTATGACAATGCTGTAGATGATGTTGATGATGTTAATGATGATGATGGCCAATTTCCATATACAGACCGAGTTTAGTTGGCGCTTCCAATACCAGCAGCTGCTCTTTTTGCGAGTGTAAACAAAGCGAAAGAGGAGATAAACACACAAAAACACACGTTGAGCGAGAGAGAGAGAAAGAGTGCACAAAAGCAGTGCAGTCGACGTCCTTCACCTTGCGCCTCTGCTTTTGCCTCTGCTTCTGTTGCCGCTGACTGTGCTCACAGCAGCAACATACATATTGAATTTCAGTTTCATCTTCATACACACACACACATACACTCACAACCTGTTCACCAACAGCATAGACAGGAAGTTTCGCAAAGTGCAGCAGCCGACAACGGCAACGACAACGTCGACGTCGACGTCGACGACAACGGAAGCGTCAAAACGCTTCGTTGAGTCAGTTTCCATTGCAGCTGTTCCCAAAAATAATAAAAACAACAACAACAAGTAAAGCAAAGCCTGTAACTCATATTTTGTGGTAAGTGTTCGTCCACTCATCTCTTCTTATTCTACATATATCTCTACCCTTCTACTGTCTCTGTCACTGTCACTTCCCTCTGCTGCTGTCGCTGCCGCTGCCACTGCCATTGTCACTGCCGCTGCCTCTTGGGAATTAAGACAACTGTCCCAAAATGTTCGCCCCTTTATATTATTGCAACTGTGACGATTTTCTTTTATTTATTTTTTTTCTATTTCGTTTTGCGTTTAGCTTACGCACAGTGGGTGCGGTGGCTGCTTAATTGTTACTGCAAAAAAATTTAATTAATTTATCGTTGCGTCTGCGATCTAAAATTTCCATTTAAATTTGCATTAAATTTGCTTCCGTCTCTGGAATTGTGTATACCGTAAAACTTAATCACTTAATCATTTTAAATTGTTACTTAGTAAAGCTTTAACTGCTTAAGCTTTAAACATTAATACTAACTAAATGAGGCAAGCTTTAAATAAAAGCAGCAAAATAAATGCGCAACACATTCAACAGATTTGTTTTTTATTTGCTCATCCAATTTGTTGCCTACACCTTCAGTTTTCCAGCTTGAGATTAATTCAATTCCAAACAGTACGCGCTCAGCTCGTGTTCTTATCTGTTCTTAGCACGCGTCAAGAATTGTTTAGAAATTTTAACTTGCAATCGCAGTCGCAGTCGCAGTTGTCACACTCGCAGTCGCGTAGCAATCGCAGTCGCATTCGCATTGAAAGTCGTACTTGCATTTGCCATCGCACTCGCACTTGCAGTCACATTCGTAACAGCTGCGACGACGTCATAGTGTGCGGTTGCAGCTGCGCTTTGCACTCTGCTTGCTGTCTGTGCCAGTCACTCACACTGCTTGCTCTCTTATCTTTCTTTGTGCTGGCATCTTGCTATCTCTATTGCACACACACACAGACATTATTCGGTTTCTTGGTTGTCCCACTTGCAGTAGCAGTAAGCAGCGCAGTCAAAGTCGCCGTAAATATCGGCAGCGTGTCACCGTTTTATACGCTGACGTAATGCTGGCGGCATACTGCTTGCAGCCCGCAGCGACTCAACGGCAATTTAAATTCACATTTTATTTATTCATAATTTGTGTTTGTTTTTCTTTTTTATGCTCATCCATAAACTGCCATCAAGCACTTTCGCTAGTTTAGCTACTTATCGCAACGCTTGTCTGTCTGTCTGTCTGTGTATTTTGTCCATACTTTTTGAGTTCAAGTTCGCGTCTTTGTCGTTGTCGTCATCGCAATCGTTATCAAAAGTGAAGGCAAACAAAAAAAAATAAAGAACAGCGTTGCTTGCAACAAGTTTGTTTCGAACAATGTTCGAAGTCGAAATTCCCAAGAAATTGATTGCGTCAAGCGTGGGAAGTACCAGAAAATCTGTAACAGAAACGACAACTAAATCAACGCTTGACAAAGTTAAAGAAAAATATAAAATAAAGAAAATAATATTGAGAGCATTCCCAGCCGTAAAAAAAGATGTTGCAATAATAGGTAAAAAACACACATAGAGAAATAATAAATAAATTTAAAAACATAAAAAATGTAGAAAAACAAATAAATATTAAATAAGAAAAATTAAAATAATTAAAATAAATAATGAAGTTAATAAAATGCAAAAATTAAATAATAAAAGAAATTTAAATTTATTTAAATAAATAAATAAAAATAAAATGAAAAACTAATTTTAAAAAAATAAAATAAAAATAATAAAAAATTAAAATAATAAAAATAAAATAATAAACATACAAAAATGGATTTAAAAAAAATTAAAATAATAATAATAAAAATAAAAAAATAAATTTAAAAAAAATTAAAATAATAAAAATAAAAAAAAATTAATTAAAAAAAAATTAAAATAATAAAAAAAAAAAAAAATTTAAAAAATTTAAAAAAATAAAAATAAAATAAAATAATAAAAATAAAAAAAATTTATTTAAAAAAAATTAAAATAATAAAAATAAAATAAAATAATAAAATAAAATTTCAAAGAATATATAAATAAAATGCACAAAATCGAATTAAAAATTAAAATTTTAAAAATATTTTAAATAATAAAATAAAATATATTTAATAAAACTAAAAAAAGAATATAATGTAAAACTAAAAATAAATATAAAATAAAAGTAAAAAATAAATAAAATATAAAATTTGAAAAATTACAAAAATAATTATATTTAATTATATAAAAAAAAAATTAATTAAAACTAATTATTAATTATTAAAAAATCGAAATATTAAATAATGAAATTTTTGTATGTATTTAACGCTAAATAGTTAATATTTCAAATTGCTTTGTTTAAGTGCTCAGAAAATTTAAACGAAAAAACAAATTAGAAAATTAAAAAAAAAAAGAACAAAAAAATTTTTTGATATACACAAATACATAAAAATAAATAATTGTGTTATAAACAAATTGTAAACACACAAAAACGTATGAGGTATTTTCTCTCTCTCTCTATCTCTGTCTTTCTATAACTGTCTCTTTCTTATACTTTGCTTTTTTTTCACACATTTACACATAATTCTCTTTATATATTTGTATAATTTTTTCTTTTTTTTTTTTTTTGATACTAATGTTGAATTTCGGCAAGTTTTTCAAGTCATTTCCTTTAAATGTTGAATTTTCAGGTGCCGCAAAGGTAGTAACCAACGATATGGGTTCACCAGCTGCTGGCGGTGATGGTTTAAACCAAAATGAAACCATTTGGCTTGACGATCTATTGCATGAAGTGCAATTGGAACAATTTCTTGAACGTATACGTGATGATCTACAGGTGACACGTTTAGCACACTTTGATTATGTGCTGCCAGATGATTTGGAACGTTGCGGTTTAGGTAAACCAGCGATACGTCGCCTCATGGAGGCTGTACGTAAAAAGAAGGCACATCAATGGCGTAAAAATATTTTATCTAAATTAATTGGTGGCGGCAAGCAACCATCATCCAAAAAGCAACAACAACAGCAGCAGCAACAACAACATGCACAACCTGGCGCGTTGACATGTTTAATACATGAAAAAGATATTGTCATGGGTTTAAAACTAGGCGATGGTTCATTTGGTGTTGTACGTCGTGGCGAATGGAGTGCAGCACCATCTGGCAAAGTATTACCAGTAGCTGTAAAAGTTCTAAAATCGGATAATCTTACACAGCCAGGAATCATTGATGATTTCTTTCGTGAAGTGCAAGCAATGCATGCATTGGATCATCCAAATCTTGTACGTCTCTATGGCGTAGTCCTCTCACAGCCAATGATGATGATTACAGAATTAGCTGAACGTGGTTCACTCCTGGATACATTGCGTAAACAATGTCGTCATACATCGTTGACACACATCTGGAATTGGTCTGTGCAGATAGTTACAGGCATGGCATATTTGGAACAGAAACGTTTCCTACATCGTGATCTTGCCTGTCGAAATGTATTGCTAGCCGCTGGTAATAAAATAAAAATTGGTGATTTTGGTTTAATGCGTGCATTGCCACAGGAAGATGATTGTTATGTTATGTCGGAACATAAGAAAGTTCCATTTCCTTGGTGTGCACCAGAATCATTACGTTTTCGTCAATTCTCACATGCATCGGATACTTGGATGTTTGGCGTAACACTATGGGAAATGTTTAGTTTTGGTGAAGATCCATGGGTTGGACTTAATGGTTCGCAAATATTGCGTAAAATAGATCGTGAAGGTGAACGTTTACATCAGCCGGATGCATGTCCACCGGATGTTTATGCTATGATGTTGCAGTGTTGGGATAAAACGCCAGCGGAGCGACCAACATTTGCAGCACTCAAGTAAGTTTGCCACATGTTGCAAAAAGTGCATAAATTAAAGTATATTCTTCTTTTTAGGGAGTATCTGGCCAGCATGTCGCCACCAGTGTTGCGTGCTGCACGCAGTTATCATGATGCCAAAGGTTTACAAATTGAAACTGGCGACACAATTGCTATTATCGATGGACGCGCTGAACTTAAGCTTATTAAGGGACAAAATCAACGCACTTATGATATTGGCATCTTTCCACGCGCTTTGCTTGATCAACAGCAGCAACAGCAACAACAATTGCGTCGTCATGCTGCCAATGCTGCTGGTTCACCATTTGGTTTCTGCTGGGGCGGCGGTGGCGGTGGCAGCACTATGCCCAATGATGTTGAACGACAACGTAAATGCGCATCATTAACGCCACAAGGAGCTGCAGCTGCTGCTGCACATGTCTCGCATGCCAAGGAACGTAAATCGATATCAAGTAAACAATTTGCTTACAATAAATTAATAAATGATACGGCTGGTGGTTTGCAGCGACGTAATGCTGTTAAGCAAAAGGGCGTGGCAGGACCACAACGTCCACCACCGCCACAACAACAACAACAGGAAGGCATCTTAATTGATATTTCACCAGAGTTACATCCAATGGCTGATAGCTCATCGTTGCAGCTGGATAATTCATTTTGTTTGCTTGATGCACCTATTGATGTGCCAACATTAACATCAACAGCTGTTGCTGGCGGTGCAACTGCCTCTGGTCCAACCACGCCCACATTTTATAATGAACAACCGCAATTTGAATTTGATTCACCAACGTCTGGCGGACGTTTGCAGCCGCCGCCTTATCAAATGCCGCCCACATACTCTAATACCATGGAATTTGCACAGAAGCGTGAACATCAACAGCAGCAGCAGCAGCAGCAGGTGCAGCAGCAACAGTCGCCAATACGTGATCCTTTTGATACAAGCAGCTTAGAGTCGCCAGCAACAAATGCTGGCGCCATGGTGCTTTACTCTCCAACTGCAGCAGGTGCAACTACAGCTGCAATTGTACCTTATGGCAATACGGCAACGGTGCGTAAAAGTCTTTTTACAGCCAATGGCAATGCTGCAAATTTAACCAATGGACATGCAAATAAAGAGAATATACCCGCCCTTGAATCTGCTGCCATGCAATTTAATCTTAGCAATTTATCATTGGAACGTCATGAGGCAACAACTGCTGTAACTGTAACTGCCAATGGTACAACAGATGCTGGCAGTGGCAATGTTGGCGCTAGCATGTTGCTAGATAAATCCTTTATAGCCGAGCTAGAGAAGGATATGTATAGTGGCAGCGGCAATAATAAATTGCAGGAGGATTATCAACGAAATTCATTGCCAATGTATGCAAATAATAAAGAATTTGTTTATAAACAGAATTTAACGCCGTTGAAGAATGCGGAACAAGCAGCAAATCATACGACGACGAGTCCAATGTCAACGCCACCAAAGTTAAATAATGTTGATGCAGCCGCTGGTGCTACACAGAGTTTGGTGAATCGCATTTGGTATGAACGTGTGGCAGCTACACCCTCAGAGTATTATGCACAGCCGCCAGTAGAAATTGAACAGCAGCAGCAGCAGCAGTTGCCGCTAGAGCAACTCTATCAGAATCAGCAGCAGCAACAGCTACCACAACAACAACAACAATTGGAATTAAATCATTCATTTGTGGCAATATCAAATCGTATTGTGGCACCTAAAAGCAATGTTTATGCCTCATCGACAACATTATATGGCAGCGCTGCTGGTATTGATCGTTATGATCCTGTTGCTGGCAGCACTGCTGGCTCTACATACTATGGACAGGTGCCCAATGGTGGAGCTACTGCTGCTGCTGCTGCAATTTATGATGAAGTTACACTTGATGATTATCTACGTCCACATCGTCCAGCACCATTGGCACCGCCACCATTATCGGCACAACAAATACAACGACGTCTGGACAAGATGCGTAATCAGCAGCAACAGCAACTTGAAGGTGCACATCAACTCTATGCACCGCTGCCAGCAGAGGCGCAACGTGAACAAGAGAAATTGCAACAATTGTTGCATGAACTAGGCAGCGTTGCTGTGGAGCAAGATGTACGTAATGCATTACGTGCTGCCAGCGGTGATGTGCAATTGGCGCTGCGACATTATAAAATTGATCAATTGACACGATTGGGCGTGGCAGGGCGGCCACAATGTGAGCAGGCATTGCAACAAAGCAATTGGAGTTTGGAAATTGCTGCCGAAATGCTGTTGCAGCAATCATAAATTGCAGCGGCAAAATGTAAACGTTAACGGAAACGTAACCAGAAACAAATCATGGGGCACAACAACAACAAGAAGAAGAAGGAAAAGAAGCAGTAAAAGAAGAGAAATGTGTATTTAGTATTTAGCTTTGATTTTTAGTTGTAGCTTTTAGTCCTTTGTATACTTTGAATTTAATTATTATTAAGTGCAAGTCTCTCTCGATGAAATCAACTCGAATCCGAAAAAAATGAAATTAAACAAAAGAAAAAAATATATACTCGAAATATTGCCTGAATTTCAGTAGCGAATTATAATTGTCAACCGACTGTACGATATACATCGCATATATAAAAATATATATTTAACTAAAGAAATATATAAAAAAAAAACAAATATATAGATAAAATGAGAGAAATATATATTTATTATTATTTTTTTATTTTAAGTGACGATTTGAAATGAAATTTTATAATTGTTGTTAATGCGATTAATACGTCTGTATATAATTTAATGCGAATATTTATTATTTGCACGCAATTTCACACATAAATACACTCACACACACACATACATAAATATATATACAAAATGAAGCAAAACTATTTAGTTAGTTATTAAAATCAAATAAAATAATATATATATATATATAATTGTTACAAAAAAAAAAAACACGTTCAAATTTCAAATTTATTATTCAAAAAAAAAAAGTAATAACGACAAGCTCATTGACTCGTTGCATTCCTATGTTACCTACTCGTCGATAGCTATTTATTTTGTCGATTACACTGCTTTGGTATTTTCTAGTATGTCTGCCGGTATTTTATGGCAAATAGTGCTGCGGTCACACTGCGGCACCATGTATTAGTTGCAAACGAATCGCCGAAGGTATAACAACGTATGAATCGCAAGTCAATTATTTTTCGCACTTCGAAAGGAATACAAAAAAAAAAACAACATTTTATCGTGTGCGAGTGTGTATGTGTGGTGTGCGAATGTTTCCTAAATTATGACGCATAGCAAGTGCAAGCGCATATCAATGAGATAAAATATTGTGCAACATTTTGAACAACGGTTAATACATACACACATATATATATATATATATTATATATCGAGAAAAATAACCAAACGAAAGATAAAGAAAAAGAAAAGAAAAACAGAGCAACGAAGAAGTGTAGATGCAGAAGTAGAGTGCTTGCACTCGGCCTACGTTCGTTGCCTATGTGTATGTGTATGAGTGTGTGTGTCGTGTGTTTGTGAGAGTGTGAGTGAGTGCGTGTGAGTGTGTCTTTCTGTGCAAAATTATGTAAAAAACAACAATAGGCAAGACATTTGCTTATTGTTTGGTCTGGCGTCGCACGCGTTGTAGTTCGTTGTTATTATTATTATTGTTGTTGTTTCTGTTATTGTTGTCTTCGTTGTATTGTGTTTCGCCGTTTAAATTGAAAATTAAAACTAATGGCAAATTCAATTACAGAAAAGAGCGAGCGGTCGCGCGGTGCAAAATATGCTTAATATTATAATATATCGACAGCCATAAATAATAAATGATTGCTTATAAAAAAAAAAATCCAATTGTCTTTTGCTCGTTCCCTCTCGTTCGCGCTCTCCCAATTACGAAATGCAGTCTCACGCTGCGGTTCGCTCTCTCATTCTCTCTCTCTCTGTCTCTCTTATGCGACTGCAACGTATGCCCAGTGCATGTTTTTTCTTGACGTCAGCAGCGACAGCGAAGGCGGCAGCAGTAGCTGAAGTTGGCCGGTTTTATTCGTTGTTATTGTTTGATTGGCAGCACTTTGCAAGTGTATGTGTGTGCGTGTGTGTGTGTCCCTTACATGGCTTTGCTCGTTCCGAATTCCAAAATTCCTTATCCTCATTACCCATTCGAAATTTTCATTACACACACGCACACACACATGCATATGCGTGCGTTTTTGTTTAGTGCGTTCGGTTTACCTGCCCGCCGCTAACCGCTCTGCCGGCGTCTCTGCTGTTTTGTGAGCGCCTGGACACGTCTGCATTTTACCTGAACTTCTTCTGGTTGTAAAAATGCAGCAATTGGAATTTGCTTTAAACTCTGCCTATCACTTTGCTTTTTGTTTATAAGAAGCAAACAACAAGAACGACAAACAGATAAAGCAAAGGAAACAAAAATGAAAATGAAAATATAAATTCTCTGTTTTATATCTTGTTTTTTTTCTTGTTTTTCTTTATTTTTTTTTTTTTTTATTTTATCCACCGTATGTTTTGCCGTTGCATTAATGTACAACGAAAACTACAATAATAACAACAACAACAACACTAACATAATAATAACAACAAACAAACCAAACAACCAACCAACCAACAACATTTCATATAACAGTGGCAAACGGATCAAAAAAGCAAAATCAGCAATAACAGTAGCAGAGCAGCAGCGCAGCAGCAGAACTGGCAGAGTCAGAAAACGCAGCAGCAGCAGCAGTCGCAGCAGCGCAAAACTCCAACAAAATGAGTTGGGGTATTGAGCTATGGGTAAGTTTTGTTGTATTTGTTTTTGTTTCTTTTTTCATTCTTCTTCTTCTTCTTCCTCTTGTTGTTCTTTTTATCGTATTTTTAAGCTCTCTTGTCGTCGTTATTCTCGACTTCGTTGTTGCTGTTGTGTTACGCTAAGCTTAAAGTGCAAGCGACATCTCATGCTGTTACGCTCTGTCTCTCACGTTCAAATTTATACTCTCGCATTCTGTCTCTCTCGCTCTTTCTCTCTCGTTCTTGCTCCAACGAATTGACCAACACAGAACAAAACAGACTTCAAAAAAAAAATTATATATATGTATGAAAAACAGGTTTTGCGTGTTTTATGTAAATTGTGTGCGGCTCACCGCCATATGAGAATATGCTCCAAGCTTTAAAATTCTCATAGTTTATTTTGTTGTTCTTGTTTCTTGCCGTTTTCTGTTTTGCTGTTGTTTTATATATTTTTTTTTTTGTATGTAGCGCATATTTTTGAACCGTTTCAGAGGCAGCCATAAACTCAAGGCATACATGTAAATGTCTGTGTGTGTGTGTGTAAGTGCCTGTATTTCAACTGTTTTTAACATGGCCAACTCCTGTCGCAGCTGTTTTCAGCTGTCTTTTGGAGTCTGACGACACGCCCGTATCTGGCGAATTACCTGCATTGACTGCGCCAATTCTCATCCTACTTCGTTCTACACCCACCACCCCACAGGCGCATGTTACGTTTCATGCATTTAAATTCGCTGCTGCAGCTGTTTTATAGTGTAGGCAGTAGAGTAAAAGAGACAGAGATATATATATATATATGCTTATATATAGGTTGATTGAGAGAAGAGAGAGTGTGTGTATGTGTATGATAGAATGATGAGAGGTTTGCGGGGTTGTAGTTTTTAGCGCTTATCGTTTTTTTTCTTCTTTTTTTTTTGCTCTTTGAATTCGATGAGATTTTTATTGTTGTTGTATTATTCGTTTTTCAATTTCGATTTTCGGGGGTAGTTTTATGAGCCGGCAACACACACACACAGCACACCCTCAAACTTGCTTTATCTCTGTAGGTGTGTCTGTCACTCTGCCCGTCTTTTTGTCTCTATGTGTGTGTGTGTATCGGTGTGCAGCTGGTAAATTTGCTGGGCTCAGCAGCACTTAGAGTGCTCTGTGCTCTTAGGATGATAAAATTGCATGTCTAGACAGGAGGCGGCACTGTCAACTATTCGCAGTATTCTCGTGCTTTTTTTTGTTTTTGTCTTTTGGTTCCGCCGGATTTTGATAGTTCCGCAGCTTAAAGGCAAACAAATAAGCATGGATTTTGTTTGGCTTTTGGATTTACACATATGACAAAAAATAGTTACAAAAGGCAAATATGTAAAAAAAGGTAGTAGATATACAAAAAGTAGTAGATATGTAAGAATTAGTAGATATGGAAGAAGTAATAGATATGGAAGAAGTAGTAGATGTATGAAAAGGAGTAGACATATAAATAGTATTAGACAGAAAAATAGTAGTAGACAGATAAATAGTAGTATACATATAAATAGTAGTAGATATACAAAAAAGTAAGAGACATATAAATAGTAGTAGACATATAAATAGTGGTAGACATATAAATAGTAGTAGACATATAAATAGTAGTAGACATATAAATAGTAGTAGACATACAAAAAGTAGTAGACATTTATATAGTAGCAGGCAGAAAAATAGTAGTAGACAGATAAATAGTAGCAGATATATAAATAGTAGTAGACATATAAATAGTAGTAGACATACAAAAAGTAGTAGACATTTATATAGTAGCAGACAGATAAATAGTAGCAGATATATAAATAGTAGTAGATATACAAAAAGTAGTAGACATATAAATAGTAGTAGATATACAAAAAGTAATAGACATACAAAAAGTAGTAGACATAAATGGCAGTAGATCTATAAAAAGTAGTAGACATAAAAATTTGTAGAAAAATTAGTAGTAGTCTGACAAATAGTAATAACTATAAAAAAATAGTAGACAAATAAATAGTAGTAAACAAAAAAAAAATAGTAGTAGATCTATAAATAAAAGTAGTTACATAAAAAGTAGTAGACATATTAAAAGTAGTAGACATTTTACAAGTATTTTACAAGTAGTTCTCCATAGAAACTGTTATTATCATTGTCGTTGGCATTTTAGTATTTAATTTATTTTTTACTACTAGTTTTTCTCTTGTCTAGGCAATAGAAATATATCTGTCTCTCTCTCTCTTGTCTGTCTGTCTTTCATATGCCACTCTATGATCATTTTTATAGTTTATTTCTTATTTCATTCTCTTGCTGCTCCCATTGTCCATTTGGTGGCTGTTGAAGTCAGGTAGCATACAGTGGTCAATTATTGTTGTTGATTTCTTAACACGTTTTTTATATTATTTGCATAAATAATTTGCACGCAAATTTTTAAACATAAAATCATTTTTATTGTTTAGAAATAGAAACATGCAAAAGAAAACAAAAAAAAAATATGTAAATAAAAAAAAAACGAAGCATAGAAAGTGCAAGCAAAAAAATTGCAAAAAAAAAACAACACGTAAAAAAAAGTAACAGCAAATATTTTTGGCTTATTAGTATTTATAATATAAATTCCAAGACGTAACGCCAAGCAGTTGAAGCAGGTCAATTATGCGGCCTGCATTTAAGTAAAAAGCAAAAAAAAAAAAAATCAAAAAACGCAACTAAAAATAATTGTTAATAAAATAAAAAAAACCAAATCAAATGACGCTACGGCCAAAGTCACTGAAAGCCAAAGCCAAAGCCACAGTCACAGTCATAGCCAAAAATTAAATCCAAATCCAAAGCCAAAGCCAAAGCTGAAACCAATCCAAGCGTCAGTCAACTACAACAACAAAAACTTAAAAAAATAACAAAACTTTCTTTGCATTTTTTTTTTCGTTTTTGTTTCGCTGCTTCTTCTTTTTCTGCTGTTATTTTTTTTGTTGTGCTTATGAACAAAATTTTCACTTTAATTAAATTTAAAGCATGCGCCACAAACGCGTCTTAAAGCGTCCATTAAAAACTTTTGGCTCGTTGCATATGCAAAAAGGTGGAAAATGAATGGAAAATAAAGTAAATTCAAAATAAAATGAAATTGTAATAAAAATAATTTTTTTTTGTATTTTTTTGCTGTTTTTTTTGTTTTTTTCTCTTATTTTTCTTACTATATTTTTTTATTTTAGGGTGAATTTCTTTTCTCATTTTCTATCATTATATTTTTTTTTTTCTTGACGTTTTTTTTTCGCCCTCGTCTGCCACAGCTATCTATGCAGCTATCTTTGTCTAGCATACACTATACGCTCATGCCTAAAAATAGTCACTGCCTGTCATTTTAGATCTCGTAATATTGTGTATTATACGATATATAAATTGAGGGGGAAAAAGAATAACAGAACGTTAACGGGACACCGATGCAACATTCGTGCGCCGCTACACTTTATGTTCTGTTGCTCTACGCATTTTGAGTGTATTTTGATTGCATTGTGGCTTTTGTTTTTATTTTATTTTTTTTTTTTCTTCATTTCAGTTTCATATAAATTAGTGATTAGTATTGAGAAGGAGGGGGAAAAAAATTTCATAATAATTGAGTTAAGATTTTTTAAGATTTATTTCAGCTAATTAGTACATTTTATTTTTTCCATATTTCTTTAAAATTATTTTTTGAATGTTTATTTATCAGTCTGATATACATATACATATGTATGTATATATATACGATTTTTATTATATAGAAATAATATTTAAAAAAAAATATAAAAGCTGTTTCCTTATTGCATTTACAGCTGTTTACAATTACAGTTTATAATTGTTTAAAAATATATCTAAATATATATATATATTTATATTTTTATATCTAAAATTGATTGACATTATTTCAATATGTCACAAAAATAGAAAAATTCTTTAAGTTTCCCTCTCTCTCGCTCTCTCTCTCATTATTTATTTACACTTGTCTGTCACAATTTGTCGAACTTTTCATGCATTTTTCTCTTGCTGTCGCTCCCCATTACACTTTCTGCTTATGCTTTTTTTTTTTTTTTTTTTGATTTATGTATATTTTCTCACTTGCTGTTGTTGTTGCTGATCAGCTGAGTACTTGTATCTCTCAATGCTCGCTTTTCTGTCTTTCATTTCGAGGTCTCTTAGCTCCTTCACACACTCTACAATCTAACCAATCATCCACTCGACGTCGACGTTTACGTCTCATCGTCGCAATATTCAATGCCGCTGTCAGTGCGTCATGAAGTGCAGCTGTTTTATGTATATATTGAATGTATGGATGTATGTTTCTCTCATCATTGTTTACTCCAAATACATTTTTACAATTGTTTTGTTTCTTCTTATTTTTGTTACTCTTTTTGTCGATAACTTTTCCATTGACATTGAAATTCTCCGAAATAATCAATTGGCAATAAAAAAACAAAAAAATTGCTAATAAAACAAAAGCAAAAGCAAAAAAAAAATTAAAATAAAATGATTTATAAACTAAACTATTTGAATGTTTTTGTAAGTTTTTTTTCTGTGGTTTAGTTTAGCAACTTTTATTTTTAATTACTCGGAACAACAAAAAAAAAAAACCAAAATAAACAGCTAAAAATAAACGCAACAACAACAACAACTTTGGCTAGATTTTTATGGCTTTTTATGAGTGACATACATAAAAAAAAAATGCAAGTCTTAAAAAAAAGAAAGAAAGAAATACAAACAGACGACGACAGCAGCAGCAGCTTTGACTTAACTTGACTTGACTCTTCGGGGGTCATATATCTTTTAACATGTCTAATTATTGCGCTCAACCAGAGAAAGAGAGAGAGAGTGTGCGACAGAGATCGTTAATTTTGTTTTTGTTGATTTGGCTAACGTGTCTCTGCTATGATTAAAATTCTGACACACGACACGAAATACTCTACCCCACATTCCCCGTTCAAACACCCCTTTGTCCAGTGCCGGCCCCCCTCTTCTATGGCAACGACCCCTCGGGCCAGTTTCCAATTAAATCAAAAAGTAAAAGGCGTGGACTAACTTGAGGGCGATTTATGTTCTCTTCAAGGCCAAGTTACTTATTATCTTTTTGGGGTCGCACCCTAAAAATCTTTTGGCATCGATTTTTTTTTTTGTTCTCTGCTGTCAAGTTGATGCTGGCGCAGGATAACTCTGAGGCAACTTTGGCGACTGTCTGGTGCATTGCAAATATATGTATTATATATATGTTGCCTTGGGATTTGCCTTGGGTTACATCAAGGATTTCTTCTCCCTTTCTTTTTCTCAGACATTGTCTGGACAATATGACGCGACGGCGGGTGGTTGCAAAAAAATAAAGAAAATATTCTCGCTACTTTTATTGCATCCGGCGAAAAATGTTTCCTGCTCAATTTCTCAATTTCAAGATTTAAGACGCAGATGCAACAATATTTAAGGGATAGAAAAAAAAGGGGCAACATATATTTTCTATATATAAATAAATAAATATAATTTAATATTGATGAACTTTGCAAATTGCAATTTTATTGCGCAGTGAGAAATTTTGGACAAAATTTTAGATAAAAATTTGATTGAAATTTTAATGCAATTTTTTCTTGCAAATATTTAGCATATAAACTTTGCTGCGTCATCTAACTATTGCTTACTCTTTCACTCTCTCTCTCTGTAGCGCTATCAGTATCAGTATCTGTTTCTCTTTTGAACGCGCTCTCTGCATGTCTGCCTGATGACAATCTTTACTGTTGATGATAATTGCAAATTCCACTCACATTTTCTCAAGTGCAATGTACAATAATCTTTTGTTGTTGTTGCTGTTGTTGCTTATGGTCATGTCTGCTTGTCTGTCTAATTGTCTTTCTGCCTGCCTGTCTGTCTATTGATTTCAGTAGCCTTCAGCCTTCAGCTTGTGCCGTGTGCATATTAAGTAGCATGCAACTTTACCTGCTGTGCGTCTTTCTCTTTCTCTCTCTCTCTTGGCGCTGTTCATCAAGCAAAACGTTTTTAATATGCAAATTTTGTAACCGTTGCGATTCAAAAAATATTGCGGCGCCAATTGCCATTAGATATATGCATGCATTTACCTTATGGTTATATAGCTTGATATTTTTTTATAGACATTTATAGAAAAACAAAACAGTTTTAGCTTGCGACAGTAGCAGCAACAGCAGTAGCAGCAGAAATTCATGTTAAATTGATTAATAATTACTAAGAATTTTTTGTAGAAATAAATATAAAAATATTTATATAAATATAAATATAAATATAAATATATATATATATATATATATATATATATTATATATTCTTGAAATATAGCACACAATTTCCTTTTCATTGCTTATCAAGTGACCAACATATAAATATACATATATATAATTTTTTCTCTACGCCGCAAAGAGCGATGATAAACATATAAAAATAAAAGCAAAGTAATATAAAAATGGAAAAAAAAAATTTCAAAATTATTTTGCAATAAATTTATTTGTGTTTAACACCTTTATTTGCCACACATAATATACATAAATGCCACGCCCACAATATAATTTGTTTAAACATTTATGCGTCATGGCAAATTTTTATTTCTTTTTTTCTTTTTGTTTCTCAGCATGGTCAGCATCTTGAGCGATGATGATGATGATTCACGCATAATTCTATGAATCTTTTTGATTGTTCGCCAAACACTTACAACACAAATTGTTACTATACAGATATAGCATATATATATATATATATATATTATATATATTGTATGCGTCAGTTAAATTGTAAGAAACTTATCAGTAAAACAAAGCATGGCGCATAACATTTTCTATTTGTATTTTTTGTATTTTTTGTTTGTATTTGGACTGTGACTAAATTAAATGAACCTGTTGCTCGTAAAAATCAAACATGTATATATAAAAAACATATATATATGTACAGTTATATATATGTATGTATATCTGCAACCATTGTGTGACTTTATTAACTTTTTTGTGGCGCATTTATTTTTATTTTATCGGAAATTACGTCTTATCGCAGAGTGAGTGAATCTACAACAACAAAAAAAATATTAATTTATTAGAAATAGAGTGTGAGTAGTGGCATGCCACAGGTGTATTACAACAGATTAGTGTTAAAACTGTTTAAGAATTCTATTAATCGGAAATTTTTATATAAAAAAAAATATTAAAAATAAAAATATTTCTGAAATGTAATAATGATAAAAAAACAAATATATATATATAAATCATTTAAGCAAGTTATAATCGTAAATTCTGTCTAGTATCTTTTTCAACACAGACACAGAGAAAGAGATATACACTTAGATACGACAATATACACATACAGATAAATATATATAGATATATATACATGTATGTTATATATACTCGCGCTCGTGCTGCGATATGTGCAAAGGTTAATAAGCAAATATTTGTTGTACATTAGATACATACACACAATGTAGGAGAGGCAGGTAACGTTTTGAGAACATTGTTTGCATTTCTCTTACTATTTTTTTTTTGTTGTTTTTGTTGTTGCTATTTTTCTTCTCTTTGTTTTTTGTTGCTGCTGGCAAATGCCAATTAATATGTTGTGGCGCTCGTTGCCATATTGGGTGTGGTTGTTGTTATTGTTCTTGTTGCTGACGCGACAGAGACGCTTCAGGTAAATTCGTTAGATTTTTAATAATTAAAAAAAAAAAACAAATTCTATAATAAATTATGCGGCGCGCAAAAAAAAAATAATAATAAAATATATTTTTTTCATAAATGTGAACTTATGTTAATTGTTGTTATTGCTGTTGTGGTTTTGCTCTTCGCAGAATGCTGATAAATAGTTTCTCTATAAATAGAAACAGAAATAAAATATGCAGGCAAAACCAAAAATAAATAAAAATAAATATCAAATATTTCATAATAAATTTCAACATTTCTTGTTGTTGATAAGAAAATTTCAAAATGTATTTGTTTTTTTTTTTTTGAATTGCTACACTGCTCAACAAAGTTTTTTCAAGCTATATATATATGAAAATGTTCTTTTATTTTGTTGCACAGTGTTCAAAGTTCTTTTGTTTTAATTTTCCCTTGTATTTTTTTTTTGCTTGTTTTGCGTCAAAAATTTATTAATTACTTTTTTTTTTTTATTTGTGAGATTTATGAATTTTGATGTCAAGTGGCATATTATTCATTTACGCTCGATGAGTGTTGTGTTGTGTCGCGACATGTGGCTGCCACAAAGTGTTGCCCTTCGTTTGCAGCCAACAAAATGTGCAAAATCGACCACAAATCACTTGAAAATATGCAATGGGGGAGATAGAGAGGCAGTGCGAGGGAAGAGCTTGCTGTGCAGTCCAATATAATTTTATATTTCAAGTGGACAAGTGACAGGATTGCAGCAGTTACAAGTTCTTCAAGGCAGCAGAAGCCAGCACACCCCCAGTCTCTTTCTCTCTCTCTCTCCCTTATACACACAACAAAAGCAAACAAGTGTGCAAGTGTGTGTGTGTGTGTGTATGTGCTTGTGTTCTAATTTGAGTTTAGTATCACGTTTTAGGCTGCTTGTTGTTGCTGAATACAAAGAGCAACACGTTTCATTATCTCGTTGAGGAAAAGCTTCTCCTTCGACTTTTTGCTTACTGCCTGTTTTTATATTTCGTTGTCGCTCTCTCTCTCTCTCTCTCTCTCTCTTTCTCATACTCTTTCTGTCTCTTTTTTGAGTCATCTTTGCATTTTGTTGCTGAGTCACACGCAAAATGAATAACTTGGGGGATGATAAGACCTAGAGTTGAGGTGAGTAGCGAACCTGCAGGGCGGGGGAGCTGGGTCGTCGTATGGTAGAGTGAGGTTTTATATATGTTTCGTTAGCATCAGCAGAGCACAACCGCCAGCACCACCCTCTGTGGCAAACTCAACTCAGCAACAGCTGTTTTGGGCGCTATGACTCATGCAGGCAACTCAGCTGATATGTATTTGCTAAGCTTGAGAGAGAGCGAGATAGAGAGCGAGATAGAGAGCGAGATAGAGATAGATATAGAGCAGCAAGTGTATGTGTGTGTGTGGGTGGCTTTGTTTATACAGTGAGCCAGCTAAGCATTGACATGCTACTCTTCTTACATTCAATGCTGGTGTGACACCCTTATGCCATATTATGTGTTGCTTTCTCTACTTTCCTTACCTTCTGCCTTCTGACTTCCTCTCTCAACTTTTCTTTCAACTTCAATTATAGACCCTTGTCACTAACATTGCAGCAAAATGCTTGATTATGATGTTTGTTTAATGCTAAAAGTGGAAAAATATTTCACTCTATGTATATTTTACACTGTAAAAAAAAACTTATAGATAGACTCTGAAAAAAATATGCACAGTGTAAAGGGAAGCTGTTTTTGTAAGCTTTTGATACCGTTAGATATAAGCTTTTGTCTATGCCTAAAGCAAGTTCAAAGGCAAAACGCAAATGTTGTTGATGATGATGATGATGATGGCATAGTGAAAAAGCAAAAGACTAGAAAGGAAATTTCCTTTTGTTGTGTTTATGCTTTGTGTGTTGTTGCGTGTTATATGTGTGTTAGCATTGCTGTTGCTGTTGTTCTTGTTGTTGCTGTTGTTGTTGCTTTGTCGCATCATAAAATATTATGCGCTTTTTTTTTTTTGTATCTCTGTCTCTCTGTGAAGGCTTTCTGGCAGGCCTGGCCCCGATATTTTTGCTTGTCGTTGCTTTCATTAAGCCTTTGCCTTTGCCTTTGCCTTGGCCCGACTCTGTCTCTTTGTATTTTTGTCTCACTTTATCACTGCCTGCGACTGTCCTTATATCCGCTCCCTCTTTATTATTCTTTTTTTTTTGGCCAAACAAACTGCCACACCCCGCCTAACAAATTAGCTTCATTTCCTGTCACATGACAGGCTTTTTTTTTAACCCTATCGCAAATTTCACGATTTCTGAAGTTGTTGTATTTTTTGATGATGTTATTCATAAATATTGTAAAAGGCAATACGTAAATTGTTTGGCCATCTTTATTATTTTATTTTACGTTGCGAGGCTTGGCGGCAAACATTAACTAAAACCTGACTTACAAAATACTCTGTAAACTCTTAAGACTAAGACTAAGACTAAGTTTTGCTCATCAGCAAAGATTAAGCTGTATTTCCGTTGCTCAACTAAATTCTTTGTTGATAAGTTTCATATGTTGCCAGCACTGTGTCTCGTAATCTTTCTCTCTATATTTTTTTTTACAGAGTATTACGTATATTCATATATTTCCGCTTAAAGCTTTCGTACAGTTTTATTTTTTTTTTTTTTGGTGCTTTTCGTTGTTTTGCTTGCGTGGGCAACATGTGAAGGAGTCAGAGGCGGCAGCAGTAAAGTCACAATCAGAGACTTGTAGTCTCGGCACAGTTGGCGGCAACGATGTTGAGTGAGGGAAAGGCAAAGGGGGGGGGAGGGGGTTCGGTAGGCAACGTCAGCATCAGCATTAACATCAGCATCGGCATCGGCATCGGCATCGCCTGCACAGCTAACGGAAATCGTTAAATGCTTTTGAGAGCAACGTGCGGCGGCAGATAAGGAGGCAGCTGCTGCTGCTGCTTCTGTGGCAATACACATACTGCTCGTCGTATGTTGCAGCAACATGTTGCCAACTTGTCATATTTTGCAATGGACAACGATGCCAACGAACTCATTTAAAAGGCAACATGTTTTCGCTGTTTATTATTGCTGTTGTTGTTACTGTTGTCGCTGTTGTTCTTGTTTCTGCTTGTTGTGCATAAAGAAATCGATTCTTTCTGGCCGGAAGGGCCGTACAAAAGGAAAGAGCTCGCGGTGCTATGTGTGTGAGGCAACAGCAACAGCAACAGTAACATAGATCGCGCACGTATTCAGCTACTGGGCACGATCCGCAAAAATGGGTTTGACTCATTGTGCTACGTGGTGAATGTGCTGTGCGCGAGAGTCCGAGTGCGCTGAACGTATAGTAAAATGGGGTCGCTTTCGGTTTCTGCCACAAACAACATACACAACAAAACACTGAATCATTTCGACCATAAAACGCGCTGCAAAGGAATCGCGTGCCAAATGCGAAAAAAAAAAAATAATTTGCAAAAAAGCCAACAACAATACGTAAATGTAGTGTAGGGCGGGAGGTGTAAGTGAGCAGCAGTAGGAGTTCACTGGCAGAGGGATGTAACTTATGACGAGGTTTTTAACCCTTAACGTTACTTTTTTTCTATATAATTTTTTTTTTTTTTTTTTTTTGCACAATGTTAATTTGCAATAAAATGCATCAATCATCAAAGGCAAACAAAAAAAAAAAAATAAATAAAAAAAATAAAATAAATTATAGATATATATAATGATATCTGCAGATATGACTAATCATTGGCTTTATGTTTAATCGTGAGAAATTGCATTGATATATGTAAAGTTGCCGCATCATCATCATCATAGTCCGACATACATATTTTTTTTTGTGCCACAAATTGTGGCAGTCGAAATAATACTGCAGCATGTATGTCGATAATGCTGCTGTCAATGTGCGCCAGCAATCGATGCCGATAATGTTGATGAGTCTGAGACGTGTCTCGCTAAACTTTGTTTTGCTGCTGCTGCTGCTACTGCTGCCACACGAGACGTGGCATAATAATATTAAAACTCTACTTTGGTTGCGCGTTGCTTTTGCTGCCAGTGGAGCAACAGCAGCAGCAGCCGCCGAAGCAGTGTGCAATAGAGTGAGAAAAAGAAAGAGAGAGAGAGAGGGAGACAGCAACTGCAAGAGTTGATTTTGCTGGGGGGGAAACAAACGCAGACGAAAGCGCAAGAAGTTGTTGCACAGTTGCACAGTTGTTGCCCGGTGCATTGCACTCAAGTCCGATACGAGGCTGTCATTGTGGCAGCTGAGGCAGCTGCCAACTATTTTGCATCACACACACTGACAAACTAATGTGTATGTTGCAAGTATCTGTGTGTGTGTGTCTTGGGTCGTGTCATGCAACTCGCTGCACACGTCGAGTGCTCAACGTTGTCGTTGTCGTTGTCGCTGTCGTTGTCGTTGTCGCTGTCGCTGTCGGCGTTGTCAGCGTTGTCGTCTCTGTGATAATGCTATTATGCTATGGCGGTAAGCGTTGATTTCAAATTAGAAGTAAAAAGACCAAGAACTAAAAGCTGAAGAAGTAGCAGCAGCAGCAGCAAAAGATGAAGAAGTTGAAGACGACAACGCAAAAGTAGCAAAAAAAAAAAAACTAGAA
The DNA here is from genome assembly GCA_037044475.1 of Zaprionus obscuricornis. Lineage (NCBI taxonomy): Eukaryota > Metazoa > Arthropoda > Insecta > Diptera > Drosophilidae > Zaprionus > Zaprionus obscuricornis. The sequence goes on from JBAMBR010002963.1 coordinate 110,426, forward strand.
CTAGTCAAAGTAAAAGAAGAAGCTGTGTGCAAACTTAACATTAAGAACGTTGACTTCCATGACATCTATGTAAAGTTAGAAAGAGACAGAGAGAGAGAGAGCGAGAGAGAGAGAGAGAGAGAGAGAGCGATAGAAAGAGACAGAGATAAAGACATAGATAGCGATAGAGCTAGAGAGACATAGTGACAGTAAGAAGCAGCGCCGCGTCATGCTACAGTTGTGAACAACATTTTGTTGTTGTTGTTTTTTTTTCCAGCTTGTTGCTTGTAACAAAATTTTTAATTAAAATATGTTAATCCATTTGGAAAGATAGTTAACTAAATCGATTAATCATAAAAAAAAAAAATATATATATATATATCGATATACCTATGCATAGTAATAAATTGAATCTATTTTGTTGATCATAGACATAGCAGAGCGTTAAGCTCATACTCATACGTTAAATGATTATCAATATCATAAATTTATCGCTTGTTGTGTAAATTATATGATTTAATTAGTTGGCAAAGTTAATGAACGAAGAAACAAAAAAAAAAATTAAATAAATTATTCATTGAATTTATGCATTTATTTATACAAATATTTATTACAAATTATTTTCATTAATATTTTTTCTCTCTTTGTCTCTTTGCAGGTAAGTTCTACAATTAATCAAACCACGTGAGTTTTTTTTTTTTTTGTTCCAATGAAAGAGATTTTTTTTTTTTTCATTTTCCATGATTTGTTTTTTTCACATTCTATAAACACATTTTGCCATTTACACTCTATAAACAAATGTGCGTTGGGTGTTGAGTGTAGAAGAAGGGAATGGGTGAAGGGGGGGGGGGCGGCGTTGGGGCGTGTTGATCGCTGCCCCGACATTGCAACTGATGCGTTTATTTTTATAAGCCTTTTGCATTTATTATAAACAAAAAAAAAAAAGAACAAATTTTTTTTTTTTTTTTTTTTTAAGCGTTTGCTTTTGTTTACAATGCTGCTGCTGCTGCTTCTTCTTCTTCTAGTAGGCCTTGTTGTTCTAAGGTCTATGTTTATGTTAACATTGACTGCTAGCAAGAAGTAGCTAAAAGAAGCAGCAGCAGATATAGCCAAGAATTTTTTTTGTTTTGTCCGAAAAGAAAAAGCGGAAAACTGCTTGAACTCTTTCTCTGTCTCTTTTTTCCTGCTTTTTTTGACGCATTTTCCATTGATATTTTCTTTAACATTTTCCTTGGCATTTCTTCTTGTTGTGTTTACTAAACAAACTCAACAATAACAGCACGCACCGCCCCCCTCCCTGAACTACAACAATTTCAAGAAGCGCTCGTGCTGAACTTTTACTTTTGTGTGAAGACAATAATGAGAATTGCGATCGAACATAATGCGCGTATGCGTCGTAATTCTTTACTCTATAAATATGCAAAATATGATAATGATGATGATGATGATGATGATGATGGTAATGATGATGATTATGGTGATGATAATGATATTATACTTTGATGTATGTATATGGTAGGAAAGCATTTCCGCATTTCATTTTGGCACTTTCAATTTCCATATATCTTTCTATATGGGGTTAGGGATCTCTCTCTGTATATAGCCTCCCCCCTCCAAATATTGCATATGATATAGCTGTATATATAGCATCGGATATATAGTGTCGAAGCTTTATTGCCTTGTTTTTGTCTGCTATTTTCTGACTAATGAAGTTGATTCCCCCAACAACTGATCAAGCTCTGGCACTTACATATTATTCGGCTCTTATTCATCAGCATAATTAACATTACAAATCATAAAACGTCATGCAGCTACCACACCCCCCCCACAAGTCAATTTGCATCTCCTTTGTTTACAATACAACAAAGACAACAACAAAAAAATATTATACAAATTTTTGTTTTCATAAAAGATTTATATAGTTTTTTTTTTTAAAGGTTTTTCTTTTTTGAGTTTTGTTTTTTTTTTTTTGTATTTTGTTTGTTTTGGAAATTATTTATGCATTCTTTTTGCGCCTCTTTCATAATTTGACACATAAGAAAGAGAGAGAGAGAGAGAGAAGTGACAGTGAAGACAAGTGTGCTTAACCGGTTTAACATTTCTCTCATCATCTCTAGCGCATTTCTTTTCTTTCTTTCCGCCTTTCTCCCCCTCCCATAATACACATCACACAATAATATGATGCATAATTTTCGTTGTTTGTTTGAATTTTGATTTGAATTTGATTTGAGTTGAATTTTGAGTTTTAGTTTTCGTTTTTTTTTTCTGTTAGCATTTCTATAGGAAAGTCTATTAGGAATTTGTTTTTTAATTCTTTTGTTAATTTGCGAAAGTGAAAACAGTTTTTTTTTTTCTTCTTTTTTATATTATTTTTTTTTTTATTATTGCTCTACACACAATAAAGAGCAACAATTCAGCGTAATAATAGATATAAAATGCAAATAGCTTTTGGTGTCGGAAAGCGAATAAGATAGAGACAGACAGAGGTGAAAGAAAGAGAGATAGAATGAAAAAAAAAATATAAAACAACTGTTGGATCATAAACTTTATTTTTTTTTTCTTTTTCTGCTGTTGTTGTTGATTTGGGAAAATGGAAAATTAACATACTCGTATATGGAAATTGGTTTTTGTTGCTGTTTGTTTGTAGAGCATTTCGAGAATTTACTGTGTTGTTGTGTGCTTACTCTAACGGTAGTTAAAATGCATTCTAACTGTTGCTACAACTGTTTGTTGTAAGTTCTACAAAACATCTAAGAGATGACGCCGGTCAGTCAAAAGATTATGATTATCATATGAGAAAAAAAAAAAAACAGAATTGAAATTGCTGAGTGTAAATGATGTTGTTGACAGTTAGCTTAAAAAAAAAAATAGGGGAGAAAAACAAACGGATTACAGCATGATAAACGTATTTGAATTTTTTCTGTTTTTTTTAATGAAATTTCTTAATAAATAAAGACATAAATTGCATATAAATTATACTGCAAGAAGCATAAATTTTATATATCAATTATGTTCTCAAAAAAAAAAAAAAAAAAAATCACAAATATATTTTCTTTAAATTTTCCATTTTATTTATAAATTGAAATAATTTTTTATCTATCCCTAAAAATTTTTGTAAGAACAAAAAAAAACAGAAAACACTAAAAATATGAATATATAAAATCAAGAAAAAAAAATGTATTATTTTTTTTTTTTGGTTTTCAGCTGTTTGACTAAAAATAAAAAAACCACAAAAAATTTCCACATAGCATTTTGTATTGCCTTTGGCCACTTGGCCACTTGGTAAATCGGAAAATTGATTTTTGTTTTTTTTCCTCTCTCTCTCTCTTTCTCTTAAAAATATAAAATAAGCAAAAGCATTTGGCTAATGATTTTCTGCAACAACAAAAATTCAGCGCCTACGCGAAAGCAAACAGCCGGCGAAAAAAAAAAAAAAAATTTGAAAAGAAAAACACAATGAAGAAAAACACTCGAAATAAAACATATGTATAAAGAAAAATGATCTTAAATGCGCGACGGCGGCATACACACACACACACATGCATACACACAGCATTTGAATCGTTCATAAATCGTTTGCTCTTTATTGTTATAGTAGCAGCAGCAACAACAGCAGCAGCAGCATCATCAGTTGCGAGGAAAGAGCGCAGCTGTAGGCGGTCTAAGGTTGTGGGAGGCATTTGGCAATAATTGTTATGAAATCACCGGCTCACCACTTGAACCTAACCTCCTCCCCCTATACCCCTGGCAACACACTCTTCTCTCTTGCTAGCTCTTACTTTGCCTGGTGACTGGTCAGGTTTTTTTTTTCTTTTTCGCAAACATCTGTGTGTGTGTGTCTGTCTGTGTGAGTGAGTGTGGATCATTTTCAATTCATTTTCCATGAGGCGTTGTCCGACACCGAAATTGAACCAGGGCAAAACAATGGAATAACCCCAGACGGACTGGCACTTGGCGCCAAAACTCGTTTAGCTTATTTCATGTTGTTGCTGTTGATGTTGATGAAGTTGCACTGCTCTCTAAGAGCTTCGCATACTCTACTCTTCACTTCTCTCTCTCTCTCTCTTTCTCTCTCTCTCTCTCTCTTCTTTCAATTTTCTAACAGTCTTTGCCTAGTCGAACTCCCCCCCTTGAGCACCTTTCAATTTTTTTTCCCCCATTTTATTTGTGCTCCATTCCATCATCTGCGACTCTGCGGCGCTGTGACTGTGCTGTGCTTTGTGTGTGTCTGTGTGTTTAACGTCGTCAAGCAGCTGGAACAAACAGAAAATCTTGGCTAAACAATGGCTGAAGTCCGTCGTTTTACTGCTTGCCGCTCCATGTTGCCTGCTGCTGCTGCCGTTTTCTGTTGCACTCAAGCATAGAAAACAAAAAAAAAAAAAACAACTAAAACTAAAACAACCGCGAGCAATTGAAACCAGAATTTTCATTTGGTTTAGATTTTCACTTTTGTGCGCCTGTCGGTCAAAATAAGTGCAGAAAAAAAAACCCTTTCCCTACTGCTTCTCTTTCTCTACTTAGTCGAACAATTGGGCCCCTGCAGCAAGTTTGCCAATCTTATTGTCGCTGCACGTTATACTCTCAACATTGAGCGTTGTGCCATTTGATGTTTGTGCGCTCTTGTTGTGGATGTAGGTCTGGAATACTCTGGCTCTTTGTAACTGGGTCTGCGTCCGGGTCTGGGTCTGGGTCTGGGTATCGGTATGGGTATGGGTCTGGCACGTGTTACAGTCAACGCCAGCCGTTATTGCCTTGTGGCAGCAATTTTCATCTCTCTTTCTCTCTCTCTCGCTGTACTCTTTGTTCTTTCTATAGGGCGCATATTTCCTGCTATAATTGAAAAATGTCTCCCGGTGCAGGTCCAGAGGCCACTCGTTCAATGGCAGCAATTGTTTCCGATGATTAGAAGGCAGCTGCGCTTAGACATTGGCTTTGAAATTGTTAAAGGTTTGAGCTTAGAGAATTTCTATAGAAACGACATTTTGCAGACAGCTGAAAATTGACTAGAAATAAAAAAAAAAAAAAAAATCAAATCAACAATAAATAAAAAAAATAAAAGAAGAAAAAAAAACAGTTGCTTTTTTTTATTTTATTTTTTTTTTCTTTCTTTATTTCAAGTTAATTACGTTTATAATTTATAAGCTTTCGAGATATTTTATTTTATGCATTTGTCATAAAGATCTTCAAATTTTTAAGCTCATCTTAATTTCATATATATATAATGTATATATATCTTTTCTTTAGCTACTCATTAGCAGCATCTATTTTCAGTATATATATCATATCTACTTTTATTCTTTCTTTCTTTCTCTCTTACTCTCGCTACGTCAAAGTTAATTATCATATTAAACTGTGCTGCCGCGCTATTTCTTTTCTTATTGTTGTTAAAGCTAACTTTAAGTTTAAGTTAAACTTTAAAAAAGAAAGAAACTCTCTCACGTTCATGCAGCTGTCTGCCTATAAAAAAAAAAACCAAAAGTCCAAGTCAAAGTCGAAGTTGAAGGCAATTTAACCTTTTGAACTGAGCAAACGCAGCAAGCAGCTGCTTGTTGTGACGTCACTTGTGGCATGTCTCGAGTGTTGCTGTGTTGCTACTTCTGCTTCTTGTCATTTGTTGTTGTTATTGTTGCTTGTTATTAATTGACTTTTGAGTTGACTTGCTGAGCGAAATGACAGCGTTTAATTTATTGCGCATACGCCCCGTGGTCGATAGCAAAAAAAAACCAGCAAAATGCCAAACAGCCAGAGAGAGAGAGAGAGAGGGAGAGAGTGTAGAGTGAAAGAGAGTAAGTGAGAGTGTAAGAAGCACCCACAAGTTTTATGCCTCATGCTGTTGCTATTGCTGCTGCGGAAGCTGCTGCTTAAGGAAGTTGCAGCTGAAGTAAAACTGCTGCTGCTGCTATTGCTGCTGCTGCTGTTGCAGTCAATTGTCGAGGTGTGAGGCACAATCTCTATTATTTGTTGTTGTTGTTGTTTTCTGTTGTCTACCAGGAAGACGCGAATTGCATTTTCATGGCTCATAAATATTTCATTATAGCTAACAATTTTTACCCACTGAGTCATTATGTTCTCTACTTCTCTCTATCAATATAGCAACATATATGGTTGGTAAAGCGCATGACTCTTGGTTAATACCCTGTAAATATATATATATGTAGTGTATATTGTGCTCATATGCATAGCAAACAATTATTGCAGGGTATTATTTGTTCTTGCTTTTTTTTGTAATTCTCTTCTGCGTAGTATATATAAAAAAAAAAATGTAGCGCAGTGCATAAAAATAGCAAAAGAAAGATATAAAAAATGTCTATATAAAAAAAAAAGAAGAGAAGAGAAAAAAAAACTGCAGCGAAAGTTTCTTCTATATTCACCCGCCAGCACAACTTCCCTCTTGTGAGTAAAAAAAAAAAAAAAAAAATATTTTCCATTGGCGCTTTGTTTATTTACTTAGCGTTTTTTTTTCTTTCTAGTGGCATGTGAGAACAAGATTCCTTTATTTTTTTTTCTCTTGCAGCTCTTACACTCTCTTCTCTCTCTCTCTCTCTGTATAAATATACTATATAGTATCTCGAGCCTATTCGTTGTAATTGTTAATGTTCTTTAGCTTTGGCTTTTCGCTTTTACATTATAATTGCCACCTTGTTTTCTACGAATCTGTTGCGCGATTTTGCTTGCTATCCAAACGTGCAATCAAAAGCGTATGTAAATACATATATATATATATATTACATATGTATATATGAGAATTTTAATTACACTAGGCAACAACAGCAACAACAACTAATTACTTATACATATGTATAAGAAAAAAAATCTCTCGCCTCTTGCATTGCAGTGGACCGCAGATTAATGATAACTTGACTTGACTTGTGTCTTGAGTTTTGAGTTTGAGAGATCGCTTGTATCTCTTGCGTCTCTTGGCATGAGAAATTACTTACTTGGAATTGTTGTTGTTGTTTTTGTCGTTACTGTTGTTGTTTTTGCCTGCTCTAGTTAAAGCAAAAACAACAACAAATTAAAAAAAGCGAAAAGAAGCTGTAGAAAATAATAATAATAACATTGCATTTCTTGTCGTACATGCAACGGAAATGCAACAAATTTTTCTGCTGTTGTTGTTGTTTTTGTTGTTTTTGACTTTGCACAAAACTATGGCAAAACTTCCTGAGCCCGGCTTTTGATATCATGTCTATTTATAGTTAGGTTTGTCTTGATCCTCTTTCTACTATATATGTCTGTTCAATTTTATATATATATATATTGCATTATATATATGTATATATATATATTCATACTACAATGTCCGGGGCCTCGGCCTCGGCTTTGTTGCTATTGCTGCATTGAGCAATGCGCGCATGCGCCACACGTTGGAACAGCAACAAGAACAACAACAACAACCACAAAGTAGTTCAACCTGTTCGGTGGCTTTGTCCAGAAGACTCTAAACAGCAAGAAGACCGACACAGAAGAATGTGGCTGCGAATTTATAGCTCTTTTGCTTTCAACTTTATAGCCGGCTATGGTTGGCGCTCACAACCAATGAAGACTTCTTCATTTATATATATATACATTCCGTATATTATATATATTTCTAAGCTTGCAGCAAGTCAGCAGCAGCAGCAACAGTCGCATGACTAGAAAACAAATTTTTTTTTTTTTGTGCCTACAGAAACTTTCTTGGCAATTTACTTGCAAGATTTACGCTAAAATGTTGCTACAAAATGACTATGCCACATAAAGCTAAAGTCTAGTGAATTTGCCGCCAGCCCAATGGGCAACAACAGCAAAGAGCAAAAAAAAAAAAACAGCAGGCAACATTATCAAAGTCAGTCAAAAGCGCATGTTAAATGACTTGAGAATTGGCTAAGACAGCAGGTTCATTCTTTCAGCTATCTATGGAATGCAAAAAAAAAAGTAGCTGAAGAATTGCACGAGATGATGAAGAAACAGCCAGCAGCAGCAGCAGTTGGCAGTAAAAGATGTTGACTTGAAATTGTGTGGTTAATATTTATAGTGTGGTTTTTATTTATGTTTTGCTAGCAAAAAGATAATAAAAATACTACGACATAATTTCATTATAGGAAATTTTTATTTTTTTTTGCTAAAAGTTCAGCAAGAATTTAAATTTTATATGCCAACATTGTAGAAGACTCTGCTGCAGTAAAGAGAAAGAGTATAAAATTCTTTAAGTAGAGTTGAATTGTTACTTAATTTGTGCTATTGCTTAATATCCAGCGTAAAACAATGGAAACTTATTTCAATGTTGAACTGAAACTTTGAAGAATAACACAACACTTTGAAGATTTTTTTGTTTTTTTTTTCAGCTTGTTTTGCATATGAAGTGGAAGTTAACTATGAGACGTTTCAAGTGAGATACGTTTGTCATTCACTCAACACACAGAAAACAACATAAAAAAAAACCAA